>APFE031035132.1:224107-245114 GCA_000404065.3 Pinus taeda | reverse complement strand
TAACTACAGGAAGTCCCAACAACCTGTAAATGGCTTATCGTTTGACATGTGGCATGACAGCCAGGCCAGAGTGAAAGGCATGGGCGAAAAGTGGAATGTCCAAGCATGGACAAGCACCTATCCCGTAGCGGAAATAACCCTCCTACATGCGCGGTCAACGCCTGGTCAACTATGGCATGTTGGCGACAAAGGCAGCAACAACACACAGTCACAGTTCAATCTGATTTTTAGTTGTTTCCTTTTTTTTATGTGTGTAAGCTAGGATAGAAACATTTTGCGTTTTGGTAAAAGCGGCAACAGCCGCCCATGGATGAACATCCATTTTTCAAGGGATGTGAACCGTATGTAATTATAAGGCCGAACCTGGTTATATGTTAGTTTACCTTTTTACGTTTTTATGTTACTTGTCGTTTCATAAACAGAGCTTTGATTTAATACAAGACTGCATTATAATCTTTGTGCGTTGATTTAATACTATGATCATGGAATAACAATCTCAGTGTACCAAGAACGCGGACGGGCCCTGCGTACATGGTATACCGATATCATTTTAATTGCATTTACATTGTTATTTTAATTACATTTTACAGTCAGAGCATTTGATTGATATTTGAAACTGATATATATGCACAGGGATTTAATTGATGTTTATATTCATGTGTTTATGAATGCGCTGTTATATGTCTATGCATGCGCTTGAATAGACCATCATCTGGATCGTGAATCATATCCTGTAAGGGATTTGATCCAGGGTTGCTTTGTAAAGCACTGTTATGGACTGTATGCTTAAGATTTTTACTTTGCATGCTTGTAATAAATGTTCATGAATGTTGGGTACCATTAAATAGGGGTTTCATGTTTGGTGTCTCTATAAGGGGACCGAAACCTTTAAATACAGTGATACACAACATGTTA
Organism: Pinus taeda; assembly: GCA_000404065.3. Lineage (NCBI taxonomy): Eukaryota > Viridiplantae > Streptophyta > Pinopsida > Pinales > Pinaceae > Pinus > Pinus taeda. The sequence goes on along the minus strand of APFE031035132.1, from coordinate 244,199 downwards.
GTTGAATCTTAGCTGATAATGATACATAGTTTGATGCTTAGTTAAATATTTGAGTGATAGTTTAATATTAGATCAAGTCACAGCATTGTAATTAGGAAGAATAGGTTTAGATTAGATCCTTTATGTCTATATATTTTAGGCACACGCCTCTAAGTCTACGCACCCTGGTCGATAATAAATTTAGCCCAGTCTAGCACCCTAGATAGGACACTACACTCCCCATGCCTCTTGTGAGGCAGCAGTCTCTATTATATATCTACCCTTCTTAGTTGGTAGAGAAAGAGGAGGAAAGGACTGGAATTTTTCTTAATATTCTTAACTACTATTGTCATTTTTTCTGACCATGCTGGAGGGTTTTTCTTGAGTCATTGCTGCAAAATATGTATGTCAGTTTTCCCTTTATAAAAAGATTTGATATAATTCAGGCTTCCTAAAAATATTTTTAATTTTGTTTTGTCTAATATCTTGTCTGGATAGTTCTTGAAGATTTTCAGGACATGCTCTTGAAAAAGAATCTTCCCTTTTGATATTCTATATCCCAAGAATTCAATCTTTGTTTTTCCTAGCTCCATTCTTGTTGTAGAAAGTAGTAGGCCATGTTGATATACAAGATCATAAAATTTCTGCAAATGTTTTAGATGTTCTTGAAGATTTTTGGAGCAGATCAAAATTTCATCAATGTATACTATTTTCCATGGATAGTCTCTAAAAATATCTTCCATCCTCTTTTGGAGCTATCTTGGGGTATTTTTCAAACCGAATGGCATTATTGTCCATTGATATTGTCCATGGGGTACAACAAAAGTTGTTTTATGCCAGTCCTCTTGTGTAATTCCAATCTGATAAAATCCATGCTTCAAATCAAACTTACTAAATATTACCTTCCCTTTACTTTTTTGCAGCAAGGAGGATTTATTAGGTAATGGATACGTGATTGGTTGAAGAACTTTATTTAGTGGCTTATAATTCACCACTAGTCTTGGTTTCCCTCTCTTTTTCTCTGAGTGCTTATTAACATAAAATCCTCTGCAATCCCAAGCACTCTTGGATGGCTCAATAAGACCTTTTTGTTAAAATATCTTTTATTTCATCTTGGTATATTTTGATTTCTAAAGGACTCATTAAGGCTGCAAAAGTCTTCTGGGGAATATTTTTTGCCAAAGGATCATAGAGAAGATTTACAAAATATTGCTCTCTATGCCAGAAATCATTTGGGAATTATGAAGTGAAATCTTCTTTTATTTTTCTCGATATCTCTTTATGGACATTTTCTGAGTGCAGTTCTGCATAGCAGATGTTGCGTTCCATTTTATCTTCTTCTACCAAAGGTGTCAGAGAGTACAAAGCCTTGGTTTGTTCCGCCTTTTCTTCAACAATTTTTCTCTTATAGACACTGTCTTTGTACATTGGTTTTTGAACTTGTTGATTATCTATATGGAATATCAAATCATGCTTTTTTACATCAAAAGTAACTGGGCTAACCATCTTAATAAAATCAGATCCTAAGATGCAGTCATGTGAAATTTCCTATACACCATAAAATACAGCTTCTAACTTTTTCCCTTCAAATTCTATTGACAAAGGATTAGTTTCACCATAAACAATCACTTCATTCTTATTTACAGAAGTTCCTCCGAATCTAGTTTCTTTCCACATATATGCAGGGATTACTTGTTTCCTCATTAGATTTAGTTGTGCCCCTGTGTCTATAAGGCAATCTATCTAGTGTGTCCTTCTATTATCTAGATGAATCCAAACTTTTATGAAGAACTTAACACTGACATAGAATAAAGTAGGATTTTCTTTTTCTAGGCCCATTATGTTATCTTTATCGGTTCTAGGTCCCTCCTTTCTAAGTTCAATTCCTTTGTGTTTTATTTTGTATCCTATTTTATAAGTTGGTTATGACTCAAACTCATCATAGGCCTTGGACATTTCTTCGTCTGAGGAGACAATTTCTTCTATCATGATGGCCTCTAATAGTCTTTTAGGATATTTGAGCTTTTCTATAGCCTCTTTATATATTTTCTTGTGTTCTTCAATCTGGACTAGTAAAAGAGCTTCCTTATCTCTTCTAAATTGTTTCTTATCATAATTTTTGTAGGGGCCATAATAGAGATTATCCTGATTGTAAACAGATGGATTGTCCTTGTAGGGAGAGCTACTAGAACTTTCAGGCTGTTGGGAAGCAGGCCTAGCCACTTGTTGTAAGAGCATGTCTCTTTCATCTCTTAACACAATCCTTTCTTATACTTTCCAAACAAGAAGGGTGTCTAGCTTTTGATGAATTTCTTCTAGTATTTATTCATGACTTTTTTGTTTTATAGTAGTAAACATGATCATGACATACTATGGCCTTGGAGTTTTCAAATTTGAGAAGTATTCTTGAAAGCTTGGATATTGGGATTTTTCAGAAGGAATTGTCGGGGTCTTATCTCCCTCGCAATTTTTTGGGTCTTGAAGACAAAATTGATTGACAATGTGTTCAATATTTGAATTTGAAGAAGAAGTGGAAGAAGAATCACTATCTTCATTAGTGGGAAGAAGGATGATATCATATGATTGTGGAGGTGGAGTAGTAGAATCAACAAAACAAATATCCCACCATTCTAGATTAAGGTCTTCAGTGACAAGAGTAGAAAGAAGTGGGTTTTTGGTTCTCTTGGGACACTTATTTTCCTAATGCCCTAGTTTGTGGAAATTATAGTAGAGAGCATATTTTCTTGGGGAAGATCATCTTTTGAGATAATGTTTCTTTAGAAAATAACGTTTATGGTAGTGGTATTTAGAGCTCTTATATTAATTAGAAGGAAGGTCAAGAGACCAATGGGACTTAAAGGAATAGTTCTTATATTTTATCTTCTTATGTTTGCATCGTTTACAGTAGTAGGATGTAGAATTGATGCACTGATGTCCTCTATTGAAAGCACCATATCCCCACTATGGAATTTTTCCCACATTTTTGCACAAAGAAGGAGTAAACATATTATTAAACCTTTTGAAATATTTTGATACTCTCTTCTCAAGGAAATGTTCTTGAATCACTACATCTATATGATAATTTTCCATGGAAAGGGTCATGCCTTGCAACCATATATCCTTATCTGTAAAGTAAATATCTACTTCATCTAAAAGGGTGCATGGAAAATTAAGATTATAATATTTGATATAAGTAAGATTTGTGGCTTTACTTTCTCCTATGAGTCATTTTTATATGTAACAGAAATATTTATGCTTAAGAGCCAAATCTCCTCATCTCTGAGACATGAAGAGAGATTGAAGATGCTCTGCATCTGATCCAACTTTTTAAGCACCATAGAATTGTAGTCCTAAGGCTTCAAGTAAATCGATCTCAGTAGTAGGGAAGTTTAGGAATTCATATTTAGTTGTTTGAGGCAACCAAGGCTGCCATTCCCATGCAGGACCAATAAACCTTGCAAATGAGGATATTAGCCATATGCCTAGGAGTAGTTGTATTGTCTTCATCTTTTTTAGCAATACTCTGATTTCCCGAAAGTTGTAATGCTTCTTTAATTTATTCTATAATATGACATCCTATGTTAAGCATAGGATTATCTGGCATTGTGGCTATAAGTGTATTCACTCCCCTGATGCCAAGGCTCCCTATACTAGTTAGCCTTGATGTGTTTGTAGAGGCTTCCCCCATAGTTTCATCAAATCCTTGAGGGCCTTCAATTCCTAGAGCTAAAAGATCTATATATTTTTGTTTATCTAGCAACAAAGGATCTCATTGACTAACTGTAGTCATTTCTTTCTAAACAATAAAAAAAAATTATCTGATATCCCAAAATCCCATTCATGTTGTAGTTTTGGTTCAATTTCGCAAGCAAAAATATCAAGTGATTTTTCCCTTTTATGACTAGGCTTAATATTACCTTTACAAATATCCTATCTGAATGGATCAAAAGAAACAAGATTCCTGATTAGATTCTGAAATGACTTAGAGAGTTTTAGAACTGAAAGCCTAATATCAAGCTTTTCTGTCTTTTTTTATTTCATCAACATCACTTAGGACATGACATACTATGTCCAATTTGTCTGAAATTTTTTGCATCTCTTCTCTTTCAGACTTATTAGAATAAATTACTCTTAAAATATCATTATGAACATCATCTAGATTCCTTGTTGCTAAAATTTATTGAATATTTGAATAGCTCAACAACTTGAATTCATCATAAACACTCATACCAGTTGTGGATGATCTGACTGGAATGTATTCTCGTTTAATCTTTCCAGGAGATAGGTACTGGCAAAAGTGAGTGGACATAAGATTACTTCTGTGAACAAATGAAAGTTATCTTGTTAGTATTTTGATTGTCATCTTTTTATTTTCTCTAGAAAGTGTGATAGAAAACATACATAGATTTGCAGGCTTGGGGGCTCCATATATAGTTTTTATCTTGTCAATGGCAATCTGTATATTTTCCAAAATGGTAGACTGGGTTATTTTTACTAGATTTACAAGTATGTTGAGATTTTATAATTTGCAAGCAAGAATGACCCGGGGTAGGAGGGACATGACCAAAGGAGAGTTGATCCTTGGTAATTTACAAAGGTGTTGGATTTGTAAAAGAATTTCTTCTTTCAGTTTCTAACAGAGCTTGATGGTAGATATGGTATTTATTTTCCCAAGAGGTTGGATAGTTCATGCCTTTCCAGTCGAATGTGACAGGTTGAGTATTAAAAGAATGATATGTTTCTAATATACTATGTAGGTGAGGGGTTTCTTTCTACAGAGGGCTTTAGTGATGGAAGAGTGTGATGATAAATCAATGTTAGAAGAACGAAGGCTATATATCTCTTTCTTAATAAGTACTAGTGGATTTTATTGGCATTCTTTTATTTCTTTATTATATTATGGATATCGCAAGAACAAGAGACACAAGATGTAGGCACTATGTTAGGGAAAAATCCTATCTAGGAGAAAACATAGTCAACTTCTTCCTTCAATAGTTAAGAAAAGATAATCCAAGACTCTTCAACCTAGACACAGACCTCCTCCAACCACCAAATCAACCCTTCCTTCCAACAAATTCGATCTAGATCTTCAACCTTCTAGCAACAGAACTTTGACCCAATAAATCCAGAATTTCGACCTTCCAGCAACAAAATCCTCGACCCAACATTTTCAAAATTTCGACCCTCCTAGCAGCAGAAATTTGATCGAGAAAATATCCTAGTAACTTCGCATAAAATAGAGAGATAGATAGCCCATAAACTTCGACTTGTACTTCTTCCTTCTTCCCCTTCAACTTCGCACTTTTCTGCACTTCCTTGATGTGTATCGAACTTAATGAGTTGGTGTCCATAGATCAAACTAGTCTTGTATATATAGCATCTTTTATGGGTCAAAGTGTCCTCTTGTAGGTCAACTTCATTAGGATAGGGTTGACTTGGTGTGGAGGTGACAAATTACAATTTTGACTTAATAATAATTCTTTTACATGATACAAAACCCCAAGAAGGGTCCCATTAAATGGACAATGACTCTAATGACTCAATATAAAACCTAGAAGTCCAAAATGGGGAATTTTACCTATAAAATGATGATCCAAGCACGAAATCCGTGCTTTAATAAGTCATTGTAATAGTAATAAAAAAATGTTTTCATTCTTTGACTCAAATATAAATATGAAGACTGGACCTAGTTACATTCTTCGACACTCCCTCTTAACTAGAGATGTATTCATAATTTACACATGTATATACAAGTACAAGGAATATCTAAAAACACAATAACTATGAAGAACTTCATAACACAAGGTGCCACAGACTAAATTCCTGACTAGGGAAATCTATCTAGGTGGGACTAAGATGGACTAAATATTTCTGCCTCTTTAGGTAGCATGAGGCTTACTTGCTAACCATCAAGTAAGCCTCATATCTTTCTAGTCCATTAGGATTCACACATTGAGTAAAAGTCTTAGGACACATGTATACAATGAACACCACTAGCTGCAATAGTGGAGCATTGGAGCCACTACTTTCTCCCCAAAATAACTAGTTTGTATCTCTGATACCTTATGGGAGGAGCCAAGGTGAAAATTATTTTTCTCATACAATGAGGGTTTATATATAGCCAATGGGGTGATCCCTCACCTCCCTTGTGACTCTTTGACTACCCTCATGACCTTTTGACTTCCCTATGACTTTTCAACTTTTACATGACTCTTCATATTCTATACATGTCCTTTGGACTTCCACTTTATAATACATTTTAAATCAAAATTTACATAATCCAAAAACTGATGTGGCATATGATGACTCATGGCATGACATGACACTAATGACATGGACTTCATGATTAAGTGAGTTCATCATGTATGTCATCACAAGGTCTACAATAAGGCATGGAATCATGAACTAAGTTTGTAGACTCAAGTGGATTAGGTGGCCTATGGTCATTGGGAGGTCTTCTCTTTTTCCATATATCATTTCCTCTATTTGGGAATCTCCCACCTGATTTATTTCCATGGCCACTAATCGATTTTGGATAGAATTCATTTGACTAGTGTGATTTGCCTTCATTCTCTTGATGAGTTGGGTTAACTCCTTAATAGGATCATGTATAGTCTCTCTTTGGCCTTGCCTTTGGAATCATTAAGTTTCGATGGCCCTTTTTTGAAACCAGGAATTTCATTTTTTCTTGATTACTTTCTAGCCCTTTCTCAAGGCTTCATATTGAGCTACACTCAGATTCGTAGGCTCCTTCCTCCTCAACTCATAGGTAGTGTCAACTCCAAAAGCATCTAGATATGAGAATAAAATAAATTCATCAGGAGGTCTAACAGTAGCAGACATGATTTTTACTAATTCATTGAATCTCTTGTTAAACTCCTCCATGGTTTCATTCTCATTTGGACTTGATGTATTATTGCTCAGTTGAATATTAATACATGTTTTTTGGCGATTCCAACTCACCTGAGTTTGTAGTGTGCGTTCTTTCTATGTTGCTTTCATGTGTGTTTCCATTTTACGCTCAAATTATATCATAAGTAGCCATTGGATGTTTTTCTCATGAATGTATGGATTTTTTGAAGTCAAATATTGATGTATAACGCCTACATGGACATGGAAATTAAATCCTTGAAGTGCATACTATGTATCTTCTCATCTCATCCTCCATCTTTCCTTAATCCACTTCACTCTATTTTTCACTACATAGGATGATTAAAGATAAGCCATGTGTATTGAATGTCCTCCTTGTTGAACTCTTCTATCCCATATACTACAATGACTTATTAAATTGTTGACCTAGGCAATGAAGGCCACCATTTGCATTGATATTTTTGTGAGTTGATTTTTCATCTGATTGTTATGTTTTTCCTCTGGCATAGGGTTCTGAATCACCCCTATTCCTTAAAATGTTAAATATTGTGTGTGTGTGACAACTCTTGCAAACCTTGCAGGCACTCATCTGGGATGTCCTAGGCACTAGTCTTTCCTCCAACCTAGGGGGATGTCTCTAGGAGACCGATTCCAACCACAACAAGACCAATGGAAGAAGAACTATTGGTGGATGTTTTAGTTTTGGATCTACGATTATTTCATGGATGAGTAGAAAAAAATATCATATTGCTTTAAGTAGTGTTGAAGCTGAGTATGTAGTTCCATATGAAGTAGGAAAGGAGGCTTTATGGTTAAGGAAGCTTCTGTCATATTTGTTTGAAAAACCTCTAAGTCTTATTGTGATTCAAAGAAACATTAAGATGTTTGATGATCCTGTGTTCCATGCAAGGACGAAGCATATCAACAATAAGTAACACTATATTATAAGTTTGGTACAAGATGGGATCGTGAAGCTACAACATGTTCTGACTAACGAACATGTAGCTGATGTGCTAACAAAGTCTCTTCCTAATAAGAAGTTTGAATATTTGAGAAGCATGTTTGGTTTGGTTGATATTAGTGATTTTGTTAATGAAAGATGTTTGGAAGAGACTTGTGGAGGCATATTGTGTGATACAAAATTCTTAGGAGGACATCTAATTGACATATGTGTTGATATATAGTTCCGAAAGTAGGGAGGGAGGTGTTGTTCATAGAGATTGCATTGCGCACCTAGTTCTTTCGGTTGATGGTTAGCAAGAGTTTGATTTTCTAGTGAAATATTTTAATTGGGTTTTCCCCTTCATAGTGGTTTTTCCCTAGTTGGGTGCCTATATCTTTTGTTCATGATCTTCATTGTTTGGCATTTTTCTTGATGAGAATAATATAATAACTGAATGTGTTAGTGTTTTTCAATCCCGCTAGTCACTAGTGATCAACCATAATTACTACTCCCATAATGCTTAACCATAAGTGATGTCATGACTCTTTTTACCATTTTGATGACTTGACCTATTGATGACATCTAATGGAGTATGAAACAAACATGAGATAAGACTAAGATGGTGATCAAGACATTTACTGATGAATCATCATAATGAGTGATGACATGACCAAAATGTCATTGGACCATGAAATGGAGGGAGTAGTAACATACCTAGACATACTAACTAGTGTTCAAATTTTATTTGAAAATATAACAATTTGACCTAATAACCCTATCAATAACTTTGAAAGAGTACATTTGATCACTGGTGAATGGCAGGACTGATAGATGCTAACAATTTCAATTATTATATTCTTCTCATCAAGAAAAATTCCAAACAATGAAGATCACAAACACAAGATATAGGCACTAAACTAGGGAAAAGCCCCTATGAAGGGGAAAACCCAGTTAAACTCTTTCACTAGAAAATCAAACTCTTTCTAACCATAAACCCAGGGAACTAGGTGCGTAATGCAAGGTCATATCTCTATGACCAACACCACCCTCCCTAATTTTGGAACTATACATCAACACATATGTCACTAGATGTCCTCCCAAGCATTTTGTATCATACCATATGCCTCCTCAAGTCTCTTCCAAACATCTTTCGTTAATGAAATCAATAATATCAACCAAACCAAACATGCTTCTCAAATATTCAAACTTCTTATTAGGAAGAGACTTTTTTAACACAAGAATTACATGTTCGTCAGTCATAACATATTATAGCTTCACGATCCCATCTTATACCAAACTTATAATATAGTGGTACTTATTATTGATATGCTTTGTCCTTACATGGAACACAAGATCTTCAAACATCTTAATGTTTCTCTGATTATCACAATTTATCACAATAAGACTTAGAGGTTTTTCAAACAAATGTGACAAAATATTCCTTAACCATAAAGCCTCCTTTCCTACTTCATATGCAGCCACATACTCAGCTTCAACACTACTTAAAGTAATATGATCTTTTTTTCTACTCATCCATGAAATAATTGTAGATCCCAAACTAAAACATCCACTAGTAGTTCTTCTTCCATCGATCTTGTTGTGGTTGGAATCATCCTCCTAGAGACATCCCCCTAGGTTGGAGGAAATACCAGTGCTTAGGACATCCTAGATGAGTGCTTGCAAGGTTTGCAAGAGTTATCATACACACTCAGTATTTAACATGCTACAGAATAGGGGTGATTCAGAACCCCACGCCAAAGGAAAAACATAACAATCAAATGCAAAATCAACTCATAGAAATATGAATGCGAATATATGGAGACCTTCATCGCCTAGGTATACAATTTAGTAAGCCATTGTAGTATATGGGATAGAAGAGTTCAACAATGAGGACTTTCAATACACAGGGCTTATCTTTAATAATCCTATGTAGTGAAAATTAGAGTGAAGTGGATTAAGTAAAGATGGAGGATGAGATGCAAAGATACATAGTGTGCACTTCAAGGATTTAATTTCCATGTCCATGCAAACGTTATACATCAATATTTGACTTCAAAAACTCCATACATTCATGATAAAAATGTCCAACAACTACTTATGATATGGGTTGAGTGGAAAATGGAAACACACATGAAAGCGACATAGAAAGAACACATACTACAAACTCAAGTGAGTTGGAATCACCAAAAAACATGTATTAACATTCAATAGAGCAATAAAACATCAACAATGCACAAGGCTTCTTTATTGGAAATCCCAAAATTTTGCAAAAGTTATGAGCCTCTTTAAAATGTCATCTCATTGTATTTATAGGGCCTCTAAAGGAGAACCCTTTACAAAAATAGTATTTATTGATCTTGTTACAAAGAATCATCATGTCAAAGTTAAGCATGCTCCATGGCACAGTTGTTTATAACAAAAAAATTAACTAAATGAGGAATAAAATATTTACATAGAAGTAAAAATAGCAGTGTCATGATTGACACAATTTGCAATATCTTTAGTTATGCCTGATAGGAGGTGGAGGCTACATCGCAGGGTCGATGATCTAGAGCATGGGTGGATCAATGAACTGCTAACATCTCTGCCACAACACCGAATTTGGGTTAGGAGACTGGAAGAAGAACTAATGTGTGATCTTCAAAATTTTCAAGTCTTAATAGTCCAGCCTAGCCCTGAATAACATTTTTACCAACCAAAGCAACTAGAAGTCCTTCGTGAGATAATTTACCATTGTTCTTCCCTTTAAAGTAGTGGTATTCTATTAGGTCCCTACACTACTAGTGTAACCCCTTATTGTTATTAGTGCAACCCCATTATTGTATTATTGTGCCCATGTAGTCCCCATGTTGTTATTATTGTGCCCCATAGAAGCCCATTATTGTTATTGTTGTGCCCCTACAATATTATTGTTATGTAGGCTCTAATTGTATTGGGACCCCTTAGACTCCTATATATAGAAAGGAGGTCTTATCATTTGTATCATCCAAGAATTGTTCATTTGTGTAATGTAAAGGAGGTTTTCCCCTTGAAGAGCCTGATTTTGAAGTCGTTGATCTATCTTTTCTTCTATTTTATGAGCTGGTTGCATAACATTTGGTTTCAGAGCTTTGGATTCTAGGGTTTCGCTGCTTCAAACAAGACATCATGTAATTTTCGCTATAGATTTGTTTCTAAAAAGTTTTAGAAGCTAAAATTAAAACCCATTTGAGCCGAAATCGTGGTTCACCTTGAGTCTAAATTTCAGATATTGTCTCGCTATATTTTTAAAGATATGATCCAAGGAAGTTAGGGTTTTGTAGGATCCCGAATTATATCTCAAATAGGTGACCGTAGGAAAATCATCATAACTTTCTCTCTGAGCATCAGATTTAAATTCCATAAAAATTTATAGAAAGAATTTAGTTTTTTGTGTATCATTTCCAGGTCTGAAGGTCGAAACTGTGACACATGGAACTTTGTACAAGTTCATTCTACTCAACCAGTATATAATCAGGTCATCGTGGGATGTTTGTAATAACTCTTTCTTAGATAAACGAATCTTGATCAGACTTGTGGAGTTGGAATGAGGACTCAAAGGGCTACCACAAGACAAAATTTCAAACCTTGAAGATCCGAAGTTATAGAGATACAACATATTCAATATCGAGCTCCTACAAAGTGAAAAAATGTATGCAGTATTTTTAAAAATTTGCATAAGTTTGATTTGAAAAAATAGTTTGAAGTGATTCAAAGGGAATAATGAAGCATAATTATCATTAATTTAATCCCCAAAGAAAGAAAATGGAAACACCTAGTAAGCAACATGAAGTCTTTACCATGACTCATAAAGAAGAGGAAGAAATGCAACATGATATATCAAAATTACGAGACCAAGTGCAACAAATTTCACTCTTACAAAAAGTAACAGAAGCTAAGATGGATGGTTTAAAGAAAGGCATGGAAGCTAAGATGGATGGCATGGAATATAATATGGATGGTTTAGAAGTAAACATTGAATATTTGAAGAAATACATGGAAGGTTTGAAAGGAGGTTTGGCAAAGTTGCTTCAAGAAATGCTTCCTAATGGCGAAAAGGTAGTAGAGAAAACTCACGATGAGAACAAAATAAAAGTTAATCATGATTCCATATAATCTAATGTTTTATTGAAGACCCACAATGTTCCAAAGATCGATATGAGGAAGCTTGATTGCAAGGATCTTGTAACATGCATACTACAGATGGAGCAAGATTTCGATCTCCATAATGTGAAAAACACATAAAAGGTATGCATTGCAACTTTATATTTAGAACCCAATCAATTTATATGGTATCGATGGCTTTTCTCTTGTAAACATATTGTCACTTGGTCAATTTTTATGGAGGAAATTATAGCACATTATGAGGATACAGAAAGAAACACCTTCTTTAACCAATTGATAAATCTCAAACAAAAGGGTTCAATGGTGGAGCACATTGAGGAATTACAAAAATTGAATATAAGGGTAAAATATATTCCAGAGGAAAATAGAACTGATGTGTGCACACAGACTTTAAAGGATAACATCCAACATGAGGTTTGTCTTTGGGAATCTGATTCATTGGAGAAGGCATTCAAGTTGGCAAGAAAAATTTGCCCCTAACCTTCCACAACCTACAAGGTTTACAATACAACAATTGGAATAAAAAAGAGCAAAAGGGCTTTGTTATAGTTGTGATAGAAAATACAATAAAGGTCATAAGTGTGCTGAGAAGAAATTATTTTACATAGATTGTGAAGAGGAAGAAGAAAAGGAACACGAAATGTCAAAAGAAGAGGATATACACCAGGAACCCCTAGAGAAACAAGAAATGAATCCAACCATATCTTCTAACGCATTGGTAGGAATTACCACTCCTCAAACTTTCAAGATAGAAGGACATATCAAGAAGAAAATGGTAATAGTGTTGATCGATTTGGGTAGTACCCATAATTTTATTCATTGTAAGATAGCCAAGGAATTGAATTGCTTCCTATATCCAGCACCAGAGTGTCAAGTGATGGTTGCAAATGGAGGAACCATAAGTTTCTCTGGAAAGTTCCATAATATCGATCTATCCATGGGATAATATGTATTGAATAGTTCAATGTTATTCATTCCAATGGGTGGTATCGATGTTGTACTAGGAGTCCAATGGCTACAAGCTTTGGGTATGATAGCTTTCAATTTTCAAGAACTTTTCTTGAATTTTTTTGGGAAGGAAAGGAATTTGAATTAAGGGGTATTGCAGGGAATTAGGGAAAGATAATCAACTCTAACAGCATGAAAAAGCTTCTAAAGAAATAATAATGGGGCATAACACTACAACAAAACAAGCAATTTGTGCCAGATTTAGCCCTAGATTTTAATGCATTTTTTTCTCAATTGGGATGAGCAGCCTGGCGCTAAATTTGGCTCTATTGTACAACTTTTAAATCTTCCTTTTTTGCACCAAATTTGCATCCTTTTTACGCCAAATTTTCCATCATTTTTTGCATCATATTTTGCATCATATTTTGCACCAAGATTTTCAATTGGTTTTACAACAAGTTTTGCTTCTAGTTTTGTGCCATTTTTTGCATCATTTTTTGCTTCCTCTTTTGTGGCATTCTTTGCTTCTAGTTTTGTATCATAATTTGCATTGATTTTTACACCATCTTTGGCATCTGATTTAGTGCCTCTTTTTACATCCAGTTTGTGCATTTTTGCATCTGGTCTTATGCCACTTTTTGCTTCTAATTTTGTACTTATTTTTACATCTATTTTTGTGCCAGTTTTTCTCCCTTTTTTTACACCATTTTTTCCATCTAATTTTGCAACATATCTTGAATCTGATTTAGTGTCAAATTTTTCATGCATTTTTGCACCATTTTTTGCATCCACTTTTTCATTTTATTTATCTCCCTTTTTTGCATCCTATTTTGCACCACATTTTGCATTTAATTTTGCATCATTTGTTTCACCCAATTTAGCATAATTTTTAACACCATTTCTTGCATCCAATTTTGCATCCTTTTGAGAATCTAAATTTGCATCCTATGTTGAACCATATGTTGCATCCACCTTTGCATCCCATTTTGTGTCTATTGTTACGTTCAATTTTGAGCCATTTTTTTTGTCTACTTTTGCATTTGTTTTTGCACCAAGTTTTGAATGATTTGTTGCACCTCATTTTACATCCAATGTTGCATGTCAATTTTCATCCAAATTTGAGCCATTTTTATGCCCATTTTTGCACCATTTTTTCTTCTTTCGTGTCCAATTTTGCACCATTTTTTATGTCCAAATTTGCATCCTTTTTGGTATCTAATTTTTCATCCTTTTTGGCTTCCAAATTTGCATCATTTTTTCTACCACATTTTGTGTCCACATTTGCATCTCATTTTGTAGTTTGAATTTTCATCTAGTTATGCATAATTTTTTACATTCTTCGTTTCACCCTTTTATAGTCCCATTTTGCATCTTGTTGTGTGTCTTTTCTTACATCCTTTTTTCATCCTAATTTTACACCATTATTTGAATCCTCATTTTGGTGTCCATTTTTGCATCCTTGTTTGTGCCCAATTCGGTATCCTTTCATATGCCCTATTTTGTTCCCTTCTTTGTGTCTAGTGTTGCACCATTTTTTTTATTTTACTTTAAAACCCTTTTGTGTCATTGTTTGCATCTTGTTTTGATGGCTAGTTTAACCTCCAATTCTACTCCCAATTTTGCATCCATGGTTAAATCCACTTTTGGCTTCTTGTTTAGAGTTCTACTTTTATTTCCATTTATGACCCCCTCTATGGGTTCATTTTACTAAGTTCATTTACATAGTGAAATATATTAAAGTTTATAAATATCATTTTGTTGTAGGATTTAATGCATGGTTAGATGAAAATAAAACCCTCTCAGTTTATCCCGGAAACCTAGGACAAACCAATTAAGAGAAAGGTTGTTCTAAGGCTTAGGATTCTTAATAGATAAAGATGTAGAGTATAGATTAAGAAAAAGAGAATGAATTCTTGTGAGTCCTCGCATGCAGGTCTTCTTGGGAGTTTTTAGTATAACTAGGAAGTGCTCCTAGCTAGCTCCAAAGCTTGGTCCTACACATAAGAGAAAGAATAAAACAACCTTCACAACATAATATCTTGATAATCGAAACTATCAGAAACATATAAATATTATTGAATAGATAAATACAAACCAAAATTCCATACATCCATTAGTGAAATAGAAGAAGTAAAGAATAACTAGAAACATATGGAAGGAAGAACAACTTATCGATATGAATAAAGGAGTTGGAGGAAAGTTATAGCAATCAGATGTAGTTGCAACAACACCTCCCCCAACTCATAGCTCCAAAACTCTCCCTCTCAAGATAGATATCAGCAGCATGACAATACAAGAATTCCCATCATTTTTTCAATGGCCAAGCCTCCAATATATAGGAAAGTAAAGGCTATGAAGATTTCCCAAGTTCCTCATTAGTTTAATTTGGGAAAAATCTTTTGGGTGAATAATGTTTCCTCATATAAAAATGGTTTTTTCCAATTTTTAGATGCTTTTGTGCTTAGGAAAAAGCTTCTTGATGCTTTATGGCTCTTTCCCGCTTTTGTATGCTTTTATTTTTAGGAAAAATCTAAAGATGAGGATAAAGAGATCACATTCCACCATATGAGTTTCCAAAAGTGAACAAGAGTGTCAAATTCAAATTCTAGTTTGTTTATGTTTTAGTTTTTTTTAATATATATTTAGTTTTAGTATTTTTTATTTTCTAAAAAAATATATTTAATTTTTGGTATTTTTTTTCTATAAGAAAAATTATATTTTGTTTTTATAAAAATGGATTTTAAACATTCCATTCATGCTAAATTTGTGATTTTATGATAGGAGTTTAAATTATATATAAAAAAGTAACTCAATGCCATCTGTTGTGTTGCTGAGATGGGTGTTATTCATTTCTTCCTTGCTAAGTTATAGAATGTGCATGGGTTTTCTTAATGTAATAAAACTAATTATGTTCTTCATGATATCTTCAAATGTTCATCTTGAACCAGGCTAATAAAACAATAAAGTTAAAATAGGTTTGTCTTTGTCCTTTGTAGATCTTTGTCCCCATTAATCTTGATCTTAATAGATTAATTGTCTTATGGTGGCCTTGAGTGGTCACTTACATTAGTTGCATGCTTTATGGTTTTCTGTTAGTGACATTTTCTAGGCTTGATAATATGTTACTTAATTTATCAAAATGTGTTATTGTCCATATTATTGTTAAATATGTTTGTTTTTGAGCATGTTTTAGCAAAACGTTCCCAAAGTGTTTATAGATTGTATTTTATAATGCAATGATTCATTGCTTGATGAAATTGTTTTGAATATTTTTTTGAATGATTCATTGATTGATGAAATTGTTATGGATATTTTTTTAGTATATTAAATTGTATGTGATAAAGTCAAAAGTCACCTCTTTTTTAGATTTTCATTGGTCAATTTCCCTTAAGGCCATCAAGTTCACCATACGGTCCCAGGTTAAGGAAATATAGGAGTCATGAAGTGGAATTGTCCAAGCACTTAAATCTTGAGACATGTTTTTTTTAGTCACATTATACTTCCTTTCTATGTAAATTCTCGATGAAAATAGTCTCATGGAACATGAAGGGCCTCAATAGTAAAGGAAAACAAAGACTCCTAAAAGAAAAATGGTATGCAAAGCACCCATCAATAATGTTGATATAAGAAGCAAAAATATTAAGTGAGGTTCTACCTCATATAATTAGAAAATGGGGGACGAATTTCCAAGTAGTAGTGATTGATGCTTAGAGATACTTGGGTGGAATGGTTATTATTTGAAATGATCAAGACATCAAGGTTACCAACATGTTTACCTCTTTTCGCATTATGACAATACAATTTTAGTTAATTGACATCGAGGACTAATACCATGTATCTAATGTCTATGACTCCAATATCGCAAATGGAAAACCTCTATTTCTCAATTATATTTCTAGCACAAGTAATTTATACTCCCCATCTCCATGGATTATTGGGAGTGACTTCAATATTATCAAGTGTCTCGAGGAAAAGAAAGGATGAATCACAATGTTTAACAAGATATTTTGTAAGCTATACCATTAAATCCATAAAGTAGTCTCCATTAAAGTTGTCAAGCAATGAGTCTCCAACCCACACGTAGATCAATGAGATGTAATACATGTGGGTGTGGTGACTAACTTAATACACCACTCTAATAATTCCACAAACTTATGTATTTCACTCCATCACATAAATTGACAGTAGTGTGACCTAAGTAAACCAAGAGTAGACATGAAAGCCTTAGGAAACAAAAATTCCATACATCCTCAATTAGGTGCTTAAATGATGAAGTGAAAATGCAAGGAGAAAAGAGGAATTCATGATTTAACCATCACAAACATGTGATCAAGTGTGACTAGGAGTGTATATATTCATATATTTTCCAAAGAGGGAGTGAATGCATGAGTTACCATTCATTGGCCCTTATTTTTCTTTCTTTTTCATTTTCTTAAATATAGGACTTAGGGAATAAGGTTTTCATAAGTTTGGCACAACTCATAGGTATAAGATTTACATGAATTTTCACTTCAACCTTAGAGTTTAGACTTAGATAAATCAATATAGTGTATCTTTAATGATTTTGGCTTTCATTTTTTGATTTTATTTCATCACAAATGAAAAAAGGGGAAATATTTTGCCACAAATCTATGAATGCTTAATCATAAAGGCGTCATGCGATGAAAAGAAATTAATGATGTTATTCTCTATGAAAATGATGGGTATTCTTGAGAAAATCTTATGCTTGTGAATGTCTCCTCTCTAGTTGAGAGGGAGTGAGGGTAGACACCATATTATCCATGTGTCATGTACTATGGCCAGGACTAACAATCATAAGCCTAGTAAAGACACTAGTAGGGAGAATGGTGGATTAGATAAACATCTGGGACCAATATTCTTTGAGAGTTTGGACTTTGACTAGGAATAATCGCCATAAGTCAAGTACATTAATCCAAGATAAGAATAGTCATGAGGATTGACATTTCCTGGTGTCAAATATTATGATAGTGGATTAGGAAATGATCATGTGAGGACATACCTAGTGAACATCCTGGTGGGGTAAGTGCCTAGAGAGGCAGTGGTGTCCAAATTTATGCCTCCCAATATTGTGCTCTGATCTAATGGAGAGATAAACTTGTTAGTCAAGGCCTTACTATTTTGACAATGTTGGCTATGATGATGTAAATCATCATTGATGCTTATCAATCCAGATCCCTTCTTATATGAATATTTCAACTTGAGAGTACCTTTTTGTCTCATTATGAGTACCTCCCTAGTTTAGATGGAGGGTCATCATCTTCATTATCACCATCATCACCACCATCATTTTCATCATTATTGTCATCATTTCATTATCGTCATAATCACCATTCATGTCTTCATCATCATCATCACCATCATTATCATCATTACTATGGATATTGTCATCAATTGTTCATAATTATAGGCATCATAAGAAATATCATCAACCTGAAAAATGTTACAAGTGCTCGAAAAGGGTTATTAGGACACATGATATATGCAAGAAAAATAACAACTTTATTTTTTAGAGATGATCGATGATCATCATCATTACTACCATTATCGTCGTCATTATAATTGTCATCATCCCCATCATCATAACTAATATAATTTTTATCATAATTGTTTTCATCTTCGTCATGAACATCATAATCATCATTCATGCCATTATTATTCTTGATGATGACCAAGATGAAAATAATGATAATGATAATCAGATGATGATGACTTGGAAGATGACGCCAAAGATAATTATTATGATTTTGACCATGACAACATTTAAAAATTGGGAAGAATGGCCAATGTCCTTAGCATCATCATCATCATTGTCATTGTAACTCTCATCGTCTTTATCATCATTGTCATTATCATAACAATCACAATTCATGTCATCGTCATGATCTTCATTGTCATCATCATTATAATTATTGACATTGTCATCAGTTGTTCATAATTTTCAATGCCATAAGAAATATCATCAATGCAAAAAATATGATGTGTGTTGGAAAAGGGATGCAAAAGTGAACAAAAAAATGGGGGTAAAAATAGACGTAAATTTGGATGAAGAGTGGACACAACATAAGTAGATGCAATACAAGACAAAAAAATTGACACAAAAGTGGATGAAAAATTAGATGCAATAGCTGATGCAAACTTGAACATAAAATAGGATTCAAACATGGATGAAAAAGTGGAAGAAAACATGGGCACAATAGTAGGCATAAAACTTAGCATGAATTGTGGTGAAACAAATGTGGATACTACAATGAATGTAAAAACAAAAGACACAAACTTGAATGCAAAAAGGAGGAAAAATTGGATGAAAAAAGGGATGTAAACATGGGCCAAACATGGGTGCAATAGTGAACACAAAATTATTTGCAAAATTCGACGAATCAAAAGTGGATGTAAAAGTAGATTCGAAATGGGATGCAAAAAACATAAACAATATTTGATGCAAACCTGGACACAAAAGAGGATGCAAATGTGGATGCAATAGTGGAAGAAAATGTGGGTTGCAACGAGAGTCATAAGATATGGCACAAATCATAGCACAAAAAAAGTGGATGAGAAAGTGGATGTAATAATAGACAAAAAAAAAAGGATGCAAAATTAGATGCAAGACAAGATGCTATAAGGGATGCAAACACGGGTGCAACATGAGAAACAAAATTGGATGCAATGCAAGTATATGCAAAAGAAGATGCAAAATGAGATACAAAACCCAACACAAAAGTGGATGCAAAAATAGATGCAATGTTTTATGCAAAAGAGGATGCAAAGATGGATGCAAAATTGGAAGAAAACGTGGGTACAACAGTAACAAAACATGGCACAAATTGTGTCACAACAAAAGTGGATGTAATGATAGATACAAAAAAAGAATCAAATGAAGATGAACAATAGGATGCAAAAAGGGATGTAAAAGTGGGCGTAAACATGGGTGCAACAATGGATGTAAAATATGATGCAAAAGTTGATGCAACAAAATTCTATGCAAAAGTAGATGAATACAAGACACAAAAACTGATGCAAATCTTGACACAAAAGTGGATATAAAAATGGATTAAAAATAGATGTAAAAGTCAATGAAAACCTAGATGTATATGAAGATGCAATCATGGATGCAAATTTAGAAACAAAAAGGGTGCAAAGGGAGGTGTCAAACTAGGTGCAAATTATGGCACAAGAAAAATGGATGCAATA
>APFE031035132.1:211865-224097 GCA_000404065.3 Pinus taeda | reverse complement strand
ATTGATGTTGTAGGGAAGGTGCCACTGATCGTTGATGCGAAGATCTCATCCTTGGTGAAGCAACCTTATGGTGTACGACTGTGAATGTGATGTATTCTATAGACCCAACTGCTTCATGGCCTCTATTGAAATGAGGTTCTTTTGGCTCCCGATGTCGACAATGAATTGCAACAGAGAACCCTTCACCCACATCTATGAGTGGAAGAGGCATTCCTCCTCCTTTGTATCTTCAGGCTCATTCTTTTGGATCTTTGTGGTGGCCATGGTGGCATTGGACTCCACATCAACGATCTACTTCCCTTTGTCATTCCCCTTGTCAGGTTATGACTCAAAGTCAAAACATGCATCTGTTTCATAAGCCTTTAGCTTGGCCACCAATGACCGCTTGGCCCGGCACTCACTTGTGTTGTGAGTGGAACCCTTATGTAACTCAAATAATTTTCTTGTGTCCTTCTTTGTCTTTGGGGTGTTGTTCTTTTCGTGTGGCTTCATCGAGTTGTCCTAGGTCACCCTACCTTGGCTTTTTCCTTTCCTTTGCGGTTTAGGGGTGCCTTTCTCTTGCTTTGGATTTGCAGATCCAAGGTCTCACTTCTTCTATTTCAACTTCTACTCAATCTTGAAAGCATATAAATACGTCATGCTGACTGAGGATATACCCAGGAACTCCATCTCATCCTTGATGTATCTATCTAAATAGTCATGTTATATGAGTACCAAAGGTCACTCAAAATCCTTAACACCCAACTTCATGTGAAGGGTATGAAAAATATGGGTAAACTCTAGCACATCTTGGTCCTTTCCTTGTTGTAGTGTGGTCCACTTTATGTATTTACCCTCATAGCTCTCGAAAGGGTATTACTTCTCCTTGATGGAATCCTGGAATGAATTCCAAGTGGGTACGGTTGAAAATAGTGAGGGTTTATTTTCATCCTTCTTCTCATAGTAGGTTTCCCAATATTCCTTGACATGGGGGCGTCTTTGGGAAGTGAAAAAGTAATATTTTCCTAGCTGGAAAAACCATGAACAGAAAAATATCCTTCTAGAAGATTTAACCATTTATCTATGGTATTTGCATCTATCTAACGTTCAAATATGGGGATGCCAAAGTTAACTTGTACCTTAAAGGGTGTGGTGCTTCTAGTGTGGCTCCTGGAAGAAGATGCATCGCCTTTGGGTAGTTGTTGAAGGATTTGGGCAAAGTTTTCCATCATCACATTCTTCTGTCGCTCAAGGGCTTCATCGAGCAAGATTTTGAAAGGATCTCCTACCCCCTTTGTCTTTCTTCTCATCCACTATGGGAGGCCATTGGGATTTGTGAGGCTAGTCTTGCAAAGGTTTGACCAGTTCGAGCCCTAACTCCTTATGTCCCGACCTCATTGAGGGCATGCAATAAAAAACAGAGATAGAGAAGACCACTCTGATACCACTGATTTGAACTTAAATAGGAATGAAAAAAATTCATAGGTATAACCATAAATACAGAGATGTAGCAGAAATAACACTTCATTTCATTAATATCAAATACTGAAATATGCTTACAAACAAAATGGGAATAAACTAGCTTGAGCAATGGTAGCTTCTCTCTGAGAATAGATGTGGCAACTACATGCCTCTAAACCGTGTTACAATGAGTCTCAAGGGCCTATTTATTATTGAACAACAAGGGAAAACCTTAACCCCAGGGGATGGAACACCAAGATTTTGTGGGCCCCTTTGGGGTTAGTTGGGCAGCCAACTTCCTTGGGTCATAACTTGGTCATATTATCTACGTTTGGCGCGTACGATACCTTATTGGAAATATCTCTCTGAGTACTACAAGGTTTGTGGTAGGCCCATGTTGATGGCTATAGGCCTATTACAGACCTCAAAATAACATTGTTTAGTGGATCAAAACTGCTCTGAAAGTTCAGGACCTGAAAAACTGCTAAAATAGTAAATGTCGCAATAAATAAGGAAATAGATGAAACTGACTAGAGGCCTAGGTGGGATATGTGGGTGGCCAAAAATATCCACCTGGATTAATAGAATTTATACAATATACATTACAACCCTGCAACATTTGGGTACACAGTTCAAAAATTTGACAATATGAAAGTGCTAAAAATGTTTGCCCAATATACTATTAGTGTTAGGTCCCTATAATACTAGTGATTCCCCCACTACTATTGTCATTGTATCCCTTATTGTTATTTTTGTACCCCTATTGTCCCCATATTGTTATTATTGTGCCCCATAAAAGCCCATTATTGTTATTTTTGTGCCCTTATATTATTATTGTTAGGTCATCTTTGGTTATATTGTGACCCCTTAGACTCCTATATATAGAAAGGAGGTTTCTTCATTTGTATCATCCAATAATTGTTAATTTGTGTAATGTCAAGGAGGTTTCCCCCTCGAAGAGGCTGAATTCTAAGGCGTTTATCTCTATTTTCTATTTTTTTCTGAGCTGGTTTCATAACATTTGGTATCAGAGCTTGGATTCTAGGATTTCGCGGCTCTAAATAGGTCATCGTTGAATTTTCGTTATAGCTTTTTTTCTGCAATGTTTCAGAAGTGAAAGACAAAACCCATTTGAGCCGAAATCTCTTTGAACTATGGGTCCAAATTCCAGATCTTTTCTCACTATATTTTCAGAGATATTATCCAAGTAAGTTAGGGTTTTTGCATGATTCTGAGTTATATCTCAAACAAGTGACCTGGGGAAAAGCATCATAACTTTTGTTCTAAGCATCAGATTGAAATTTCATAGGCTATAGAAAGAGGATGGACTGTAGTTTTCTGTGTATCAGTTTCATATCCTAAGGTCAACAAAGGTGACATGTGGCACTTCGTTTCGTTTATCTCGCCACACATTCTAGCAAAACGTCCTAGCAACACTGACCAGCTTCGTTGGGTTCTACAAGCTTTCTCTACTGAACTAGTCTATAATCAGGTCATCGTGGGAGATTTGGCATAACTCTTCATTAGAAAATCCAATCTTGATTAGAGTTGTGGGGTTAGAAATATTACTACAAGGGTTACCGCAAGAAGCAATTTCAAACCTTGGAGATCCAAAATTACAGAGATACAACAGATTCAATATCTAGCTCAAAGTGAAAAAAAGTGTGTAGTTTTTTAAAATTTTTTACATAAGTTTGGTTTGAAAAATTAGTTTGAATGAATTCAAAGGGCATAGTGAGGCATTATTATCAGTAATTGATGCCTCGAATAAATAAAATGGAAATACCAAGTAAGCAACCTAAAAGCTCTAGCATGACTCATGAAGAAGAGGAAGAAATGCAACATGATGTATCAAAATTATGAGACCAAGTGCAACAAATTTCACTCACACAAAAAGTAATAGAAGCTAAGATGGATGGTTTAAAGAAAGACGTAGAAGCTAATATGTATGGCGTGGAAGCTAATATGGATGGTTTAAAGAAAGGCATAGAAGCTAAGATGAATGATGTGGAAGCTAAGATGGATGGCATGGAATCTAAGATGGATGGTGTGGAAGCTAAGATGGAAGATTTGAAGACAGATTTGACAAAATTTCTACAAGAAATTCTTACTAATGGCAAAAGGGTAATAAAGGAAACTCATGATGAGAAAAAAATAAATGTTAATGATGATTTCATAGACTCTAACGTTGGATCAAAGGACCACCATGTTCCAAAGATCGATATGAAGAAGTTTGATGGTAAGGATCCCATAACATGGATACTACAGATGGAGCAATTTTTTGATCTCCATAAAAAGGTACGCATTGTAACTTCATATTTGGAACCAGATCAGTTTATATGGTTTCAATGGCATTGCTCTCATAAACAAATTGTCACTTGGGCTATTTTTACAGATGAAATGATAGCACATTATGAGGATACAAAAAGAAACACTTTTTTTAGCCAATTGATAAATCTCAAACAAAAGAGTTCAATGATGGAGCACATTAAGGACTTCCAAAAATTGAATATAAGGGTAAAAGATATTCCAGAAGAGCATAGGATTGATGTGTTCATAGGGACTTTAAAGGATAACATCCAACATGAGGTTCGCTTATGGGAACCTGATTCATTGTAGAAGGCATTCAAGTTGGAAAGAAAAATGGAAAGCAAAATTATGGAAACAAGGAACACTGCCACTCACAATCATAAATATGGAAGTGTTGTTACCCCTAGCCATCCATAACCTACAAGGTTGACACCACAACAATTGGAAGAAAAAAGAGCAAAAGGGATTTGTTACAATAGTGATAGAAAATACAGTAAAGGTCATAAGTATGCTGAGAAGAAATTGTTTTACATAGATTGTGAAGAGGAGGAAGAAAAGGAACAAGAAACGTCAAAAGAAGAGGATATACACTAGGAACAAACCATAGAGAAATAAGAAATGAATCTGACCATATCTTGTAATGCATTGGCTGGAATTACCACTCCTCAAATTATCAAGATAGAAGGGCATATCACAAACAAAAAGGTAATAGTGTTGATTGATTCAGGCAGTACCCATAATTTTATTCATTGTAAGATATCCAAGGAATTGAATTTCTTCCTATATCTAGCACCAGAGTGTCAAGTGATGGTTTCAAGTGGAGGAACCATAAATTGTTCAGGAAAGTGCCATAATATCAAGCTATCCATGGGATAATATGTATTGAATAGCCCAATGCTTTCCATTACAATAGGTGGTGTTGATGTTGTACTAGGAATCCAGTGGCTACAATCCTTGGGTACAATAGCTTTTAATTTTCAAGAACTTTTCATGAAATTTTCTTCAGAAGAAAAGGAAGTTGAATTAAGGGGTATCGCAAGGAAACTGGGAAAGATAATCAACTCTAACGGAATGACAAATCTTCTAAAGAAAGAACAACGAGGCATAATTGCACAATTATGTTCACTAGAGGTTCCCACATTGAAATAATCTATTTCTCCAAATCTCCAAAAAGTCTTGGACAATCATTCCAAGGTAGTTGAGACTCCCAAAGGCCTCCCACCTATTCGTGATCATGATCATGCTATTCATTTGATTCCAGGAAGTGTTCCTCCAAACATCAGGTCTTATAGATATCCTTATGCCCAAGAGTGAAATTTAACATATGGTTGCAAAAATTCTAGAGGCTGGTATAATTCAACCTAGTCAAAGTTCTTTCTCTACTCCAGTAGTATTGTTTCATAAGAAGGATGGATCATGGTGCATGTGTCCAAATTATAGGGAGCTCAACAAGCTCACTATTAAATATAAATTTCCCATTCTTGTCATTGACGAATTGCATGGATCAATTTACTTCACCAAGTTGGATCTTCGTTCAGGATATCATCAAATCAGAATCAAGACTAAAAACATTCCAAAAATAGCATTTAGAACTCATGAGGGTCATTATGAATTTTTGGTAAATCCTTTTAGCCTTACCAATGCACCTTCTACATTTGAAGGTCTGCTGAATTCCATTTTCAAACCCTTCCATAGAAAATTTTTGTTAGTATTTTTTGATGATATACTAAACTACAACAAGTCTTGGAAGGATCATGTTCAACATGTTGACAAGGTGCTCAAACTATTGGAGGAGAAATATTACACAAAAATCTCCAAATGTTTCTTTGGAGTACAAGAGGTGGAATATCTAAGTCATGTTGTATCTTATGAAGGTATTAAGGTAGACCCTAACAAAATTAAAACCATTAAGGAATGGAAAATCCCCACATCTAAAAAGCATCTACGAGGATTTCTCAGGTTGACAGGGTATTATCACAATTTTGTTAAGAATTATGGGAGAATAACAGCACCTCTAACAACATTATTGAAGAAAGATGCATTTTCATGGACTCTAGAAGAAACAAAGGCCTTTGAACATCTTAAAGAGGCAATGTGCCAGGCACCAGTCTTAGCTACACCAGACCTCACAAAAACCTTTATTGTGGAATGTGATGCCTCAAGAAATGGAATTGGTGTTTTTGTAATGCAAGAAGAAAGACCCATTGCCTTCAAAAGTCATAAAATCAAATGAAAGTATTTACATAGAGATATTTATGAGAAGTAAATGTTGGCAATACTACATGCACTTAATAAATGGCGACCCTACCTAATGGGAAGACACTTCAAGGTAAGAAAAGATCATGATAGTCTTAAATACTTTTTATAACAAAGATTATCTTTAGAAGAGCAGCAAAAATGGGTCACAAAGATGTTGGGTTATGACTTTGAAATCATCTACAAAAAAGGGAAGCGAAATGTTGTTGCAGATGCACTCTCAAGGAAGGATGAAGATGTGGAAGCATTGTTTTGTGCCATTTCTATTATCCAACCAGATTGGATAAATGAAGCAAGGGATGAATGAAATAATGACAAAGAAGTGTGGGCACTCATTCAAAAGTTGCAACAAGATCCCAATACATCTGATACATTTAGGTGGAAAAATGATTTTATATGGTATAGAGATGGCATATACCTCTGTAATAATTCCCAACTCAAACAAAATATACTTCTGGAATTTCACACATTTCCCTTAGGAGGGCACTCAGGATTTTTAAAAACTTACCACAAGGTTAAGAAAAAAAATTGGGACGGCCTTTAATCTGTTATTCAAAATTTTCTAGCGGAAATTTTGGTTTTCCAACAAAATAAAGTTGGGATAATTAAGACCCCAAGTATGTTACAATCTTTATCCATTCCAAGTCAACGTTGGGAGGAGCTTTCAATGGATTATATTACAGATTTACCCAATTCCGAAGGAAAGAGTGTCATCATGGTGGTAGTTGATAGACTTACAAGTATGCACACTTGTGTGCATTATCTCATCCATTTAAATCTAGTACAATTGCTATTGCACTTATGGAAACAATTCAAAATATGCATGGAAACCCAAATAATATTATAAGCGATAGAGATCCCATTTTCATTGGAAATTTTTGGATAGAATTATTTTCTTGTCTGGGTACTGAGTTAGCTCATAGTTCATCTTATCATCCTCATCTGATGGGAAAAATGAGATAGTGAAAAAATGTTTGGAAGTATATCTTCGTTGCTTTGCATCTGATAAACAGACACAATGGGTCAAGTGGTTGCCTCTGGCTGAATGTTGGTATAGCACTTCCTTCCATACTGCAGCAAAAATGACCCCATTTATGGAAATTTATGGATATCATCCATCGTCCATCACATCATCTTTAAAAGAAAATTATAAGGTTCAATTAGTGGAACATCACATCGAGCATCAACAACAAGTTATGAAACTCTTAAAGGATAACCTCACTTTGGTGCAGAATAGAATGAAACAACAGGAAGATCAACATAGCAGCAAAATAAGTTTCGATGTAGGTGACTGGGTATTTCTACGACTACAACCATATAAACAAATGTCCCTTAAGCAAGCTAAGAAGGATAATAACTTATCACCAAAGCATTATGGTATGTACAAGGTGTTACAAAACATTGGTACTATGGCATACAAATTGGAGCTTCTTGCATCTTCCCGAGTGCACCCAATTTTCCATGTTTCATGTTTAAAGAAGGTTATAAGTGAGAAGATCCCAATTCAAAAAATATTTCCATAACTTAATGAGGAAGGAAAAATCATATTGGAACTTGAAGCAGTCACAGAAACAAGAAATCAACATCTACGAAATCAATCAATTTCAGAGTATCTCATCAAGTGGAAGAACTTACCCACTGAAGATTCCACATGGAAGGATGAGAATTTTATACAGAAGCATCCAAAACTGCTCAAGCATTGAGAAAAACAATTTTTCAAGGAGAGCAACATGTTAGGTCCCTATACTACTAGTGTAACCCCTTATTGTTATTAGTGCAACCCACTTATTGTATTATTTTTCCTATGTAGTCCCCATGTTGTTATTATTGTGCCCCATAAAAGACCATTATTGTTATTGTTGTTCTGCTACAATATTATTGTTATGTAGTTTGTAACCCCTTATTGTTATTAGTGCAACCCACTTATTGTATTATTTTTCCCATGTAGTCCCCATGTTGTTATCATTGTGTCCCATAGAAGCCCATTATTGTTATTGTTGTTCCCCTACAATATTATTGTTATGTAGGATATGATTGTATTGGGACCCCTTAGAATCCTATATATAGAAAGGAGGTCTTGTCATTTGTATCATCCAAGAATTGTTCATTTGTGTAATGTAAAGGAGGTTGCCCCCTTGAAGAGGCTGATTTTGAAGTCGTTGATCTATATTTTCTTCTATTTTGTGAGTTAGTTGCGTAACATATTCTCGTGGGAGGAGTCTTCTCTGGTTTTGGCCACTAACAATTATTGTTTGTATTTATCCCAAGTGTTTAGCTCACCCAATTCCCAACAACTAGGCATTCCTTCCCTTATCGGTGATTCAAATTCCTCACTGAAAGCATCTACCTTTCTTGCCACTACCCCCAAACATTCTTCATCTTTGACTATGTCTTCTTCCTTTCAGATCACCCTAGTGACTTCCATGACAACCCCCACTCTGCCTACCACATCATTTGGCCTCAATTCATTAAGTGGCCTCTCATTTACAAACCTGATGAACATTTGAGAAATATAGGAATTCCTTACCTTGTCCTCAGCTAATAAGATGGATTAATCAAATTATTTCCCCACCACTTTTTTCTCATGCATATAGTTATAAATTCCCAGTTCCTCCCTATTTCTTTAATAATTTTCCCACACTAGTTGTTTAGTGTGAAGCAATGTCATGTTCCCTTTCAGCTTACTCTTTAGCACCAATATTTGTTGTTTAACCTCATGTAGGTCATTTCTAAGGATCTCAGCATTAGTCCTGTTGACCTCTACCTGTTTCTCCTTTCGAGCTAATTTTTTTTGGGCAGCCTCTAGATATCTTTCTACCTTTTTCACTTCCCATTCGGAAAGATGAAGTTCAGTAAGGGTCTTGGTAAGTTGTTCAGTAGGGTTTTGGGGACCTTCAAGAATGAGGACTATACATATATGTGAGTCAATCTGTTTTTTCATTGCAACTATCTTCTTCTTGAGGGATACAACATCATTATTCTTGTCAATGATCTCATTGGAAAGGATCATTTTTCTGCTTCAAACTATGCTAGCTCCTTGGATTGGACATGATCACTGTCTGGAATCTTTAGCTTATGCCTTAGCTCCTAAATCTCTGTATGATAAATCTTGAGTAGATCCTCAATAGATGACCTTTCCTCGGGATTCACCCCAAGCTTTACCACTAACTCCTTGAATCTTTCATTTTGTATGTGAAGAGCTTGGAGTTTCCTTTCTCTTGCTTCAGTCTATTTTCAAGTTTCTCTAGTAGTGTTTCTTCCTTGATGATGGTCAAGGCATTCCTATTTAGCTCACTATACAACATTTCCCCAACTTACCTATGGAAATTGATTTTTTCTAGGAGAGGAACACTTCTCAAATCCAAAGATACATACAAGGTTTTGAATTGTGATCCTGAAGGAAAAGACTGGGCTTGACAATGTTGCAAGGAGAATTTCATTTCGTTCCTCTCCAAATCCATTACATTTAGTGGCCTGGTGTGGTGTGGGGCTAAATGAGATGCCATTTTTTGCTGCATCTTCTCCCTCACTTTATTATTTCTTCCTTCAATGGCCTTTCCAATAGGCCAACTTAATCATGTGACTGATGTACTAGTTGTTGTACCTAAAATAGTTATTTGTAAAGAAGATGAGGCAAAGGATTGTGACAGATCTTCCAATGAGACATGAAAACCTAGTTGGTCTAAGCATGTCTCCAGTAGCCAAGTTTCCAATTCTTCCTCCTCTTTTTCCTGAGTCAGCCTTTTTAGATGAGGTGTATCTACCATATTAGTATCGTCAATCTGCCTTGCGGGCCTCTTTTATGCCTTGTCTTTGGGTGCCAAAGTCTTAATCTCCATGTTTGTATGAAGAGACCACGACTCATTGTTATCTTTACACTCCACTTCAGGTTTATATTCATGTAAATAAGTTGAAACCTTTATTTTTTCTCTCCTTTGGGAAATAACACCATGAAGGTCATAGTGCTAGATCTCTCCTAGGCCAAATTTCATCTCTTCAAGCAAGGCCTCGACTTCCTTGAAAGCTTGCCTGACATTAACAATGAAAGGCCCCACACACATTCCCAATTTGAATAGATGTCCCTTATTTGCATGGACAAAATGGATTTGATCTATGGATAGAATCTGCCTAATGAATTCTAAAGAAAATATCCTCATAGGCATGAAAACAGGTAGGTGGTAGGGGGGAAGCTCACACCCATAAATTCTAATCTCTATGTGGTTTTCAAACAAATACCAGTCCCCTACCATGGTGTCCTTACTGAGTTGGAGAAGTTATTTTTGTTGGGGGAGAACCCTGAGAAGAGACATGCCATGAATGATCCTATATGTAATGGTCATGCAGGTCAACATGAAACATGAATAGTTCTTAGAGTCTTGTCTTTTTCTAACAACAACATCCCAATCAAAAAATGAGTTTCTCCTCTTGTCCTCAAAGAATAATTTCAGGCCCAGAAATTCAAATTCTTCAACAAGAGAGTACACAGGATGTGCAAACGGCATTCTTTATAAGCTACTAGCAGCAGGAGCACCAAGAAGCAGCAACAAATTTTTTAAAAATTCGAACAAAGGAAGCCTTTTATAATAGTGGGGGTCAATGGCCGAGTGATGTCATGATAATGTCATGAAGGGTGGACACATGTCATCATAGGATTGGGTGATGGTGGGTAGAGTGGTGGACAAGAGCAGGGGGAGGAGAATATAGATTACATTAAAAATTTTAAATTCTACCTTTTTTGTGAATCATAGTGCTGGAAATTGAAATATGCTAGTTGGCATGCTCCCCACCCTATTCTAGAGATCGAACAGTGGGAGGAAAAACCCCCCTCTTCCCCTTTGGAATTAATCTCCATTGTTGGATCAAAAGTTGAATAGTCAACTCCGAACGGGTGGAGAAGTTTATCATTCGAGAAAGTATCACCTTTGGACTACTTCCGGAAAGCGGCAAGGCAAAGATGAGTGACGATCCACCCAAAAGTTACATGATGTTTAATTGTGACTTTATTCCAAGGTTCTAAGGTCCAATAAGACTTTGGAGCCTATCATTTTCCGCCATGTGTCACTGTTATGAAATCAACTCACGAAAAGATAGATCAACGACTTCAAAATAAGCCTCTTCAAGGGGGCAACCTCATTTACATTACACAAATGAACACTTATTTTATGATACAAATGACAAGACCACCTTTCTATATATAGGAGTCTAAGGGGTCCCAATACAATAAGAGCCTACATAACAATAATATTTTAGGGGCACAAAAATAACAATAGTGGACTTCTATGGGGCATAATAATAACAACATGGGGACTATATGGGCACAATAATACAAGAAGGGGGTTGCACTAATAGCAAGGGATTACACTAGTAGTATAAGGACCTAAAATGCCCCTCTCCTTTAAAAAGTGTTGTCCTCAACGCTTGAGTAGTTCTGGTTGCTTCTGTATAAAATTCTCATCCTCTCATGTGGAATCTTCAAGAGGTAAGTTCTTCCACTTGATGAGATACTTTGAAATTGATCGATTTGGTAGATGTCAATTTCTTGTTTTTGTGACTGCTTTTGATTCCAATATGATTTTTCATTCCTCATCAAGTTCTGACAATATTGTTTGAACTAGGATCTTCTCACCTATAACCTCCTTTAAGCATGAAACATGGAAAATTGGGTGCACTCGGGAAGATACAGGAAGCTCCAATTTGTATGCCATAGTACCAATCTTTTGTAACACCTTGTATGGACCATAATACTTTGGTGATAATTTATTATCCTTCTTAGCTTGCTTGAGGGACATTTTTTAGTATGGTTGTAGTCGTAGAAATAACCAGTCACCCACATCAAAACTTCTTTCGCTATGATGTTGATTTTACTGTTGTTTCATTCTATTTTGCACCAAAGTGAGATTATCCTTTAAGAGTTTGAGAACTTATTGTTGATGCTCGATGTGATCTTCCACTGCTTGAACCTTAGAATTTTCTATTAAATATGATGTGATGGACGGTGGATGATATCCATAAAGTGCCATAAATGGGGTCATTTTTGTTGTAGTATGGAAGAAGTGTTATACCACCATTTATCTAAAGACAACCACTTGACCCATTGTGTCTGTTTAACAAATACAAAGCAATGAAGATATCCTTCCAAACATTTTTTCACTATCTCAGTTTTCCCATCAGATTGAGGATGATAAGATGAGCTATGAGCTAACTGAGTACCCAAATATTCCACCTC
>APFE031035132.1:79982-211703 GCA_000404065.3 Pinus taeda | reverse complement strand
CCACCTCTTGTACTCCAAAGAAACATTTGGAGATTTTTGCATATAATTGTTTCTCCTCCAATAGTTTGAGCACCTTGTCAACATGTCGAACATGATCCTTCCAAGACTTGTTGTATATTAGTATATCATCAAAAAAAAATAACACGGTTTTTCTAAGGGTTTGAAAATGGAATTCATAAAACTTTGAAATGTAGAAGGTGCATTGGTAAGGCCAAAAGGCATGACCAAAAATTCATAATGACCCTCATGAGCTCTAAACGTTGTTTTTGAAATTTCTTCAGTCTTCATTCTGATTTCATGATATTTTGAACAAAGATCCAACTTGGTAAAGTAAATTGCTCCATGTAATTCATCCAATAATTCATCAATGATAGGAATGGGAAATTTATCTTTAATAGTAAGCTTTGCTGAGCTCCCTATAATCCGAACACATGCACCATGATCCATCCTTCTTGTGTACCAATACCATTGGAGCATAGAAATAACTTTAACTAGGTTGAATTATACCAACCTCTAGCATTTCTGCAACCATACCTTCAATTTCACTCATTTGGATATATGGATATCTGTAAGGCCTGATGTTTGGGGGAAAACTTAATGGAATCAAATGAATAGCATGATCATGATCACAAATAGGTGGGAGGCCTTTAGGAGTCTCAAATACCTTGTAATGATTGTCCAAAATGTTTTGGAGATATGGAGAAATAGATGATTTCAATGTGGGAACCTCTAGTAATAATAATTGTGAAATTACGCCCCGTTGTTATTTCTTTAGAAGCTCTGTCATGCTGTTAGAGATGATTATCTTTCCTGATTTCCTTGTGATACCCCTTAATTAAAATTCCTTTCCTTCCCAAAAAATTCAAGAAAATTGATTGAAAATTAAAAGCTATTGTACCCAAAGATTATATCCATTGGAATCCTAGTACAACATCTGCACCACCCATTGGAATGGAAAGCATTTGACTATTCAAGACATATTCTCCCATGGATAGCTTGATATTATGGAACTTTCCAGAGAAATTTATGGTTCCTCCATTTGGAACCATTACTTGACACTCTGGTGTTGGATATAGGAAGCAATTCAATTCCTTGGCTATCTTACAATGAATAAAATTATGGGTATTACCTGAATCAATCAATACTATTACCTTTTTCTTCTTGATATTCCCTTATATCTTGAGAGTTTGAGGAGTGGTAATTCATGTCAATGAATTAAAAGATATGGTTATATTCATTTCTTCTTTCTCTGGGATTTGTTCCTGGTGTATATCCTCTTCTTTTGACGTTTCTCGTTCCTTTTCTTGCTCCTCTTCCCCATCTATGTAAATTGATTTCTTTCAGCACACTTATGACCTTTAGTGTATTTTCTATCACAATTGTAACAAATCCCTTTTTCTCTTTTTCTTCCAATTTTTTTGGTATCAACCTTGTAGGTGGTGAAAGGTTAGGAGCAACAACACTTCCATCTTTATAGTTATGAGTGGTAGGCTTCCTTGTTGCCACAATTTTTCTTTCAATTTTCTTGCCAACATGTATGTCTTCTCCAATGAATCAGGTTTCCAAAGGCGAACCTCATGTTAGATGTTATCATTTAAAGTCCCTATGAAGTCTTCAATCCTATGCTTCTCTAGAATATCATTTACCCTTATGTTCAATTTTTAGAAGTCCTCAATGTGCTCTACCATTGAACCTGTTTGTTTGAGATTTATCAATTGGCTAAAGAAGGTCTTTCTCTTTTTATCCTCATAATGTGCTATCATTTCCTCCGTGAAAATTGACCAGGTGACAAGTTGTTTATGAGAACAAATCCCTTTATATCGTACAAATTGATTTGGTTCTAAATATAAATATGAAATACATACCGTTTGTGTGTTTTTCACATTATGCAGATCAAAATATTTCTCCATCTGTAGTATCCATGTTATGGGATCCTTGCCATCAAACTTCCTCATATCTATCTTTGGAATATATTGGGTCTTCAATCCAAAGTTAGATTCTATTAAATCGTGATTAACATTATTTTTTTTTCTCATCATGAGTTTCCTCTACTACCTTTTCGCCATTAGGAGGCCTTTCTTGTAGTAGCTTTGTCCCACCTCCCTTCAAACCTTCCATGTATTTCTTCAAATATTCCATTTATTTCTTCATATATGCTTCCATACCATCGATATTAGCTTCAATGGTACAGATAAAACTATTTATCTTAGCTTTGATCGCATTCTTCAAATCATCCATCCAATTTTGCTTACTAGGTGTTTCTATTTTCTTGATTCGAGTCATTCTTTTTCTTGCTTTTAGGAACCAATATTGAATCTGTTGTATCTCTGAAATTTCAGATCTCCAATGTCTACAATTTTAACTTGGTATCCCTCTACATCCTCTTTCCAGTGTCACTAGTCTGATCGAAATTGGATTCTCCAAGAAAAGAGTTATGCCCAATCTCCCAATATGTCCTGATTATATACTTTTTCAGGAGAGTGAACTTGTATGAAGTTCTATGTTTCCTTGTTTCGACCTTTGGACCTGAAAACAATATATAGAAAAGTAAATTTCATCCTATTTCTATAACTTATGAAATTTTAATTTGATGCTCAGAGAAAAAGTTATGATGATTTTCCCAAGGTCACATGTTTGCTATGTAATTCGAGAGCTTGAAAAAACTCTAAATGCCTTGGACCATATCTCCGAAAATATAGCGAAACAATATTTGAAATTCATGTCCGAGATTTATCAAGATTTTAGCACAAATGGGTTCTAATTTCAGATTTTGAACCTTTGTAGAAACAAAATTATAGTGAAAAGGCCATGATGATCTGTTTGAGATGGAATTCTGGATCTTGCCAAAACCCTAGCTTCCTCAGATCGTATCACCAAAAATATAGTGACACAAGTTCTGAAATTCGTACTTGAGGTTCATAACAATTTCAGATCAAATGGGTTTTTTTTAGCTTTCCAAACTTCGTAGAAAAAACATTATAACAAAAATTCCACGATGACCTGTTTGGAGTAGCGAAACCCTAGAATCCAAGCCTCTGATACCAAATGTTATGAAACCAACTCACAAAAAGATAGGAAATATAGATCAATGACTTAAAAATAAGCCTCTTCGAGGGGAAACCTCCTTTAGATTACACGAATGAAAAATTATTGAGTGATACAAATGACAAGACCACCTTTCCATATATAGGAGTCTAAGGGGTCCCAATACAATCAGAGCCTACATAGCAATAATATTATAGGGGCACAACAATAACAATAGTGGGCTTCTATGGGGCATAATAATAACAACATGGGGACTATATGGGCATAATACAAGAATGGGGTTTCACTAATAAAAATAAGGGGTTACACTAGTAGTATAGGGACGTAACAGTCACAGGGGGATGACTTTTGGGCCGTTGAAAGGTTGTCTTTTTCCTTCAATTTGAAGCCTTCTCTCATGCATTATGGCACTTAAGATATTCTTAGGTTTCCCTTTTAAAAAATGAAATATACTGCCTTTCCTTGTGAAAAATAAGGCATCTCAAACGTGAATTGCAAAGAGAGGTAGAGTAGGTGACAACAAGTCTCACCGTCGCCCTAATCAGAATCTGTAAAACATGTCAATGTGACTTCCTTGGTATCATACTTTAGGAAGTGATTAATAGTACCTCATAGATATCTCAATATGTGCTTGGAATATATCTAATGATCATGACGAGGCTCCAATTGAAATTGACTAAGAATGTTCACAGCGAAACACATATTTGGTCTAGTGTTTACCAGATACATCAGAGAACCTACCAACTTTTGATAGGAGGTAGGATATATGAGACTTGAGTCAAAGCTTATCAACTTCTTGAGATTGGTGATCGTGGGAGTATTCATGGGCTTGGAATCCATCACACCGAATTTTTGCAACAACTTAATTATGTACTTTCCTTGCCGCAAATAAATTTCCCTGTGTTTTTGTTCCATACTTCAAATCCTAGGTAATAATGCATTAGACCTAGTTCCTTCATCTCAAATTTAGATGTCGACATCTTCTTGCATTCTTGTATCCTTCATTTGACACTTATAATAAATAGATCATCCACATATAGTAGAATAATTACTGGCTCATTATCCACAACATTGATATAGAGATTTGGATCAATAGAACTCTTGATGAACCCAATTCTTAGAAGGTATGCATCCATTCTTGCACACCATGCCCTAAGAGCTTGTTTCAAACCATATAGGGCCTTCTTGAGTCTACACACATGATTGCCTTTGACATTTATTTCAAAGCCTTCAGGTTGTTCAATGTATACTTTTTCATCAATGGTTCCATTGAAGGATGTTGTTTTTACATCCATTTGATGGATATTCCATCCCATTGTTGCAGCCAACAAAACCAAAGATATTATAGTAGTATATCTTGCTGTAGGTGAAAAGGTTTCTTCGTAGTCTATTCCTTCCTTTTGAGAGAAATCCCTTGCAATGAATCTAGCTTTATGCTTGTCTATGCTCCTGTCAACAATGTGCTTGATCTTGTAGATCCATTTACAGGTGACAACTGATTTTTCACCTGGTCTAGGAAAGATTTCCCAAACCCCATTCTTCATGATGGATTAATATTCTTCCTGCATAGCCTTCTTCCATACTTCTTGATGAGCAGCTTCCTGAAATGTACTTAGTTCATTTGTTATTAGTTTTGTCATGTATGTAGCATATCCAAAATATCTTTTTGGTCTTTTGATTTCTCTAAAAGTTCCTTTCACATCTCCATGTCCTTTAGCATCTTCAAGAGTAGATTTTAACTAATTTTACCTCTTCCTTGTGTCGGGTATGATCACAAGTTGAATAGGCTCACTTGATCCTTCTTCTTCTTCTTGATTTGTAGTAGGAATCTCGTGATGCTCTTCTTCGAATAGTGGTATTTCTTCATCATTGGAATCAATAGGAATATATTTGGATCTCTTGTAGGCATGATTTTCATTAAATGTTTGTCCCTTCTCACTTCAATATGTATTCCTTTCTTGATGTAGAATCTTGTTGTAGCAGCTACAACCACCCTCCAAAATTTTTCCTTAGCTTCGTTTTGGAGCCTCCCTACCAACCATCCTCAGCATCATCTCTTGCCCTATCAAGTACATGAGCTTTAGTGGTTTTATAGTAGATTGTCAACTTGTTCATGATAGCTTATTTCACTCCCCTCCTAGGTAGGTTGGGTAACTCCCACAAGAAATTGTGCAATTATGGAGGGGAACCAATCTTCCCTCCTAAAATTGCACAATCTTAAATGGCAGCCTGATGGGCTCAGAAACTACACAATCTTGTCAGACAACCTTCCCAGAGAAAACTGCATAATCTGGCCCAGCAGGACTGCTCAACCCATAAATTGTGCAATTCTAGGTAGGATTCAACTACTCATCCCAAATTATGCAATCCCTCTGGGCACCTAACCCAACACTCTCCCAAAAATGTGCAAATTTCTCCCTCAGGAAAGCAGGTTGTTGCATGTGCCATTGGGTTGATCGGTTCCACCCGCAACCGAGAAAACTTGACTTGCTTGCATGGGCTGCTTTTTCCTGAAATAGCAAAAAGCAACATGCAAAAAGCATCCCTAGATTTTATGGAGCTACTTTTAGCAGTTGAAGGTTACATGCAAAGATTATTTTAGAATCTTTCCTCCAAGTGTCGCGTTTTCTTAGATTTGTGGCATGCGCGTCATGAGAATCAAATTTATTTATTCGACACTTTAGAGCTCACTTCTTCACATCGATCTTGGAGCTCTAACATCCCACACCACATCTAGGTGTCTTCGACACATACAACTCATATATTTCTAAGTAAGTTCGCTTAACTTGTCTTTTGCAGCATTTCGATCGCTTTTTGTGTTTTGGCTTGTGTGAGTGTCGTCTACTTGATTTCTATGAATGCTTGTTGTCGTTTTCATGTATGTTATCTTGTACTAGCATCGTTTCAGTTTTCGTTAGAATCTCACTTCTGTCACATGCATGACACTGTTTTGCATGAACAGTCACCGATTTGGTGACTCACTTCACGCACATGCATGTTGTTCCATTTTATGAATCTTTCATTCATTGTTTGCATGCACGATCATTCACTCCTGCTTACACTCAATATCGCCATGCACTCACATCCACATTTTCTTTCAGCTGCTTGTCGGCGGGTCTTAGCAACCTTAGCCCAGAATTTTCCTCACCAAGACAACATTGTGCAATCTTGAGAGGGAAGGCTCTATCTTCCTCCCAAAATGTGCACATTTATGCCTAGTGATTGTCCTCCAGTATTGCATTATGCAATTTTGAGGGGTAGTGACTACTGGCCTAGAAAATTGCACAATGCAGTCACTGGGCCTGCAACCCTTGCCAACTGAAATTGCACATTGCATAATCCCAGTAACCAGCAGGCCATTCTGGATTGCGCATTAAGCAATTCCAGCAGACAACCAACCTCCCAGTGATCCAGACTGCCTTTTGTGTAGTTTTGGCAGCCAATCTTTTGTTCTCCCAGAAAAAATTATGCAATTCTTGCTAGTCAATCCCTAGGTATGTTGAATGTCGTTCCTCAAGTTTGCTTTGGTTTCAGCTAAAATATTTCTTGTTATGAATTTCGCCATGTCTCCAAATCTAGCAAGGGTTCATCCACCTCTCAGCGGGGCAGGATCAATGGCCTCCAAGAGATCAGGATCAAAGGACACTGAAGGAAGTGCAACTGAAGCAACAGTTGAGCAAGTTTCTAGAAGTTTGTCGATCTATGAAGACACCAAGCTGATTGTAGACAAGGACATCAAGCTGAAATGGCAAGAGGTCAATGATGCATTTGCAGGAACATTTTGGGAAGACCTTGAAGACCGCGAAGTCTATGTGAACAT
The DNA here is from genome assembly GCA_000404065.3 of Pinus taeda. NCBI lineage: Eukaryota > Viridiplantae > Streptophyta > Pinopsida > Pinales > Pinaceae > Pinus > Pinus taeda. The sequence continues at coordinate 204,838 of APFE031035132.1, read as the reverse complement.
TCACAAGTCCGGCTTGTACTGGATTGCATGCAGGTATCTCGTCTTCGCATGCAAGGACATGATACATTGTATCGTCTCACACACTGATCCTGAGACGATGAAAATGAGTAGTGTCAGCAGGATGGAGATTGCTACCTTCAGGTCACAAGATTATGAACATATGTACCATATGTCGAAGCTAGTGATCACCATGGAGATACCCTTCAACATACCCAACAACAATGCCAACACTAGGAACATCTTGAAGAACTGGGTAAAGGAGCCAACCAAATTCAGGATGAAAACCAACCAGGTTTATCAGATAGAGATACTGTGGAAGGTGTATCAATACTTGGTCATATTTGCATGTCGCTTGTATGGCCAAGAGAGCATGGAAACCTTCCTGTGGAGTTGGGTGATCGCATTGGACCAACTGGCCAGTGAAAGAAAGCATGCAACTGGTCCGACATGTTGGCTCATAGGCTGAAGGAATAGGTAACAAGAGCTTGAAAACTGCCCAAAGGTTAGCAAGAAAAAATCTACATGTCTTCTTACATCTTGGATGAAATTTGTGTCTGTCAGGAGTTCCCAGGCTTGAAGTGGACATGGACATCAAAGGAGACCTCTGTGAACACTTATTGTAAGATGTACTCTAAATGTAGCTTCAGAGGAGTTATCACATAGTTGTCAGATCATTTTGTCACCCCGGTATACAAGATGATATTTGAGTAGGATCTACCTTGCATGTTGAAGGCAGCAATGGAGGCACTGATCGACATAGCGAATTGGTATGCCTCACCGTCCAAAACCTTCATACAGATGTAGAGCGCGGAGAATCTTCTGATTTTTTGCCAAAGATTTCCATGGAAAATCTCGTCATGTAAGAAGTATCATACCACATCTCGGCAGGATTGTTAGCTAGGCTACACCGAAAGAAGAAGGCACCTTAGCCTTCTCTTCCGTTGTGGATCAGGTTATATGAGATACAGAATTTCAAGCATGTGGATATTGAAGCAGAGGAGATCAAGAAATATCCTTTTGATGCTCAAAGCTACAATCCATATGACCCGCATTGTTTTGTAAAATATCACTGCATGAGAGTAGAGTTTCAATGGGTCCCCATTGTTTACAGCTTCTCCAGGCCCAACGAACTGGTCGAAATTACTATGGAATGGTTAGCAAACGAGTGTGAAGCAACATCCGGGAGAGCAGCAGCAGTAGAGGTAAACATACCAGCGTGCAACAAAGGAAAGAGGAAGATTGTTGATGACACGGAGGAGGAACAAAGCTAAAATTTTCAAGCAGACCCACTTGTGCAAAAAGCCGCTTTGGCAATAGAGGCAAAGATGAAACAATGTGACAGGAGGAACATGTAAATGCAGAGAGAAAAATGAAGAATGGAGGAAATAGAGGAGTTACATGAGTTGAAGGAGCAACTACAGAAGGAATAGGAGCTGCATAGAAAGCAGAAGGAAGAGCAGTAGGAATAGGTACAGTAGGAGGCGCAACATGTACAGATAGATGAAACTGCATCCATATAGGTATTTGACTCATCTGAATAGTGGGCACCAAGCAGATAGGGTGAGTAGTCGTAGGAGTAGGATTTTTCTCAAGAGATTGAACAAGCACTTGAGTAGATGGATATGGATATAGAGCAGCAGGAGTTAGAGCAATACATCAACCTCATGCCTTAGCACCAAGTGGTCGACCCACCAGCTTCATCAGATCAAGAGGCAGAGCAAGTACCAAGCGACCAAGGTGATACTGAAATCCTTGGAGACAATCCAGAAGGAGAGATGCACAACATATCATTTGGCAAGTCGTAGCATAGAGTTGTGCAATCTCACAGAGTGTCTACTCCAGATGATCACACATCTCCTGTGCAGTTTGAGGAACGAGTGATCATTTCCAACATGCAAAAACGTCCAGCAGCATTGGCTGATGCTACCAGAGAATATGCTGAAGCCAGTAGCTCGATTGTTCACTTCCTGATCACAGAGAACGAGCGAATGGCTAAGGAGTTACAGACGACCAAGCAAGGAGGAGAACTGGTTATAGCATTCGCCCTAGCAAAGTTGAAGAAGGCAATATTGGATGAAGTATTGTCCCTTGAGTCAGTCATGAAGGCATTGTATTCCAAGTTTGGCACCATGCATAAGGAAGTTGTCCATCTCAACAGTTGGTAGTAGCGATGTGCAAGGAGAGCACGTATCTTTTCAAACGTGCATGCTATTGTTGATTACATGCAAACATGGACAATGAGATACAAGGGAGCCCCGTTACACTTGCCCAAGATGATGAACCCCAGAGTAGTCAAGCTGAAGGCATGCATCCAGAGTCAGATCTGGAACTATGAAGATCTCCTGCAGCTCATCACTAGTTTGCAGGCTTCCCATGCACAGGTATTCAGGAGTATGGATGTTGTTGTGCATGCACACATGATCCCATCTATTGGGACACTCACCCAAGCAAAGACAAAGGCACATGTATGACTGGAGCTGGACTCATATTTTAATGAGTTGATGCGCATAGCCACCAGCCTAGACTTGGTGACCAGTGTAGACACCATGCATTAGTATGTTGCTGGTCTGGCTGCACTCAAGACAATGATGTGCATGTTATCAGATGAGTTGGCAATAGGAGTTTGAGCAGTGTACCCAGATGCTATGGAGGAAAGAGTTTGTTTCCAAAAGATGTCAACTTAGAGTACACAGACACCATCGCAAACTACCAAGCTTGGAATCAATTCGCTATTGTTGACCATCGTGAGGATGTCGAAGAGTTGGTATTCCCATAGTTGTCTGAGTCATAATGATGTCTTGCATGTCTTGCTCAAGCCTATTTTGTCTCACATGGTTACAAGTGCAGATTGTATGTAATGTCTTGTCAAGTGGAAGTTCAAGTGTCAATGGTTGGTTGTAACAGTCATATAGTAGATGAAGAGTCATGAGGGTAGATGAACTGTCACAAAGGGGAATGTCAAGGGACAACCCACCCTTTGCTATATATAGTCCCTCATAACTCATTGTAGAGGCTTTTGGTCAGTCAAGCTTCCGATAGGAGTATCTTAGAGAGAGCTTGGATAGTATTGTAATGAGCCATGGCTTCTCCACTGTGCAGAGCTAGTATATCTCTTTGGAGGAGCAAGCGGCAGTGACTGTAACATTCCATTGTCGAAACTAGTGTTTGGTCATGGTTGTATTGTATGACTAGAAATTTCACTTCTTAATATAACAGAGCCAGCACGTTTCATGCATATGTCATATTGTATTTCAGCTATCTTGTTTAATCTAAATGATATATGTATATGTTTGCTTATGCATGCATGTGTAGCTATTTTTTGTATATGTGTGTATGAATCTTACTGAAATGTGTTATCGGTTTAACCATCACTTTGGATTGCTAGCTTACTTGCCTTCCATGTTGTGATGCATCTTTTATTGTGTGTTCCCTTCTTAACACTGTGCTTTCATAGGTTTCTAAGGGGTGCACTCACCTCACCCTCCGTGTGTTAGAAACTCTCATGCACATTCCTTGACTTGCTGCATATGTCAGACCCTTGCTACCAACAAGGACATCTTACTTGCCTCTCTGTGAAATGGTGGTCAAGGCGATACCGTACGACCCACTGTTGGGACTCCTACACCAAAGAGTCTGAGGTCTAGTTGGTACTTCTTACTAGGGATATCCGCTGACATGTTGGCAAGTCCAGCACTGTTAACATTTCTAGCACTAGAAGGAGGGCCAAATGACAAGTTGTGTCCTCTCATCCTCTTTTGAAACTTTTCACATCTATCATGGATTATGTTACACTCACCCCTCCACGATGTTTTTCGCATGCCGAACCTCTCAACATCACAAGGGAGTTTTTTGATCTCTTATTTGAATTCACGTATGATGGTGAAGGTGAATTGACCTGGCCTGAGTATTTAGAAGACTTATATGCATTCCTTGAGAACACAGATGAGTTCTATGCAGAAGAGGTCAGTACGTTGCTTGCATACACACTTCGCGAATCCCCACAATGGTGGTTTTGCAGCCTATCGGCTGACAACATACACTCACTTGAGCAGTTATGTGATCTCATTGAATCTACTTTCCATCATTTTGATCCATAACCTCTTGACCAAAAAATGTTACAACAATGGAAGGCCTTGCATGAATTGCCTATGGATTTTTGGCAGGGCTTCCGTGTTTTGCAGTTTGAAGCTACGAAAAGCCAAATGAAATTTTCTTATCTTTGGGATAGATTCAAGTATTGTCTTAAGAAATCAATCCATGTCAAGAAGAATTTTGGGCCCAAGCCTCACTCAGCATACTTCAGTGATGGAGTTATGCAATCACAGATGAATACGGTCATTGTCACTAGTGACTGCCCATCATCCCCTCACCAAACAGTTCTACCACTGCAAAGTGATGTGCGAGAACAAGCATGCACATATGTTCAAATATCACATCCCCCCAACATCACTTCGCTTAATCTTCACACATATTTGGTTGTGAGTCCATTGAGTTGTCACATGCATTTTTTACCTCAACCTTCGTCTTCGTACTCAGATGATCCTCTAGATGATATTGTCTTGTGCTCTTCCATTCCAGACTCTACGCATTGTGAATGAGGATCAAGCCATCAACGGAGTTGGTGTTGTACAACCAACATGCATTGTCATTCATGAAGAGTATGACTGGGAGCTTGAGCATCAAAACTTGGTGAAGGATGAATCCCTTCTATCCGAGCCTCCTTCATTCTTTCCTGACATCTTTGGTAAACCTGCCATCCATGATTTCGCATGTGTATCTCCATATAAAAATGCACCCATTGTTGATCATTCATAGAACACACTGGAAGTCAGTCCATCACCCGAAAATGGAGAGGATAAATTATTCACTGAAAATCCACTTGACTTTTCATCTGCTTTTTCTAAAAACACAGAGGGTGAATTTTTCCACTTCTCATCTATCCCTCTATTTGATTCATCAAATCATGAGGATGTCAATGAAATCATTGATTTTGTTGATCATAGATGTCGTGATCTATTTTCTCATGTATTCGATCACAATGATTACTCTATCACATTTGATTTTTCAAAGCCACTTGTTTATGATGATCTATCTATCAACAAAGTCGAAACGCCCCAGATTGTTGAGGCACTTCAACTCGAGCTTATAGTTATGTCAGGCACTCGCTATCCTGAGGTTGGTTTCACTTATGATCAGGAAATTGTTGAAACACCCAAGGCTCCTCATCACTCATCTGTATGTATTGAATATCAATCTCACACACATACCATACTTCCTCCACTTGAACTACATGATCCCATTGCTCATGCATTGGAGGAATCTTACATAGCAAGCACACGTGCATAACACAAGTTGTGTTTGTTTCTTTCATTTGCTTGCATGTCACAGTCAAGAGTATGCATATACTTCACAGTTGCACGTAGTGTCACATAACACCATGATGAGTCCATGGACTATATTTCATGTACTTGCACTCACTTATGTTCTGTGGACAACATTGAAACTTGGAGTGTGTTTGTCTTCATTGTTATATCTTTCACGTTTGCTAGTTTTCACAATTGTGCTGCTCACAAACCATGCCTTCACCAACATGGGTCAACAAATGCACCGGTGGCTGCATTGGAAGCATCACTTTACGTGATTAGGCCCATGCACTGTTGGCTAAGGAGTAGGAGTAGTGTTTTCTTTTCGTTTGTTTTCTTGCATGTTTGTTTGCTTACTTTCTTTTACATTCTTGTTTGTCTGCTTGCTTGTTTTCTTGCTTTCTTTTATTTTGCATTTACTTCTATTTTCACTTTGTTTTGTTGTTTGTTTACTTGTTTTGCGCTCGCAGGTTAGTTTCACATGAAACCATGTGTGACTTTTGAAACAAGATGGGTAAAGTACAAGAGGACTTGTGCAGTTATCAATACTTGGTTATCTGTCATCCGACCTCTATATGAAGAACTTGTTATCTTCAGTCCATGATACGCCAACGAAAAATACATATTGTTCGAAGTGAACCTTGGTGAAAACACAAACGCTTGCGTGCTAACTAGTGTCACCTTTTCTAGTTGGTTGTTTTTGGGTTAATCCTTGTCAGCTTAGTCAAGTAGAGTAAGGTGAGGGGGAAAAGCCTTAACAAGCACATTAGAGGTATATATAAACTACTTTTTTGAAGGAACAACCTCTTATGCTCTCAATAAGTCAAGATCCCTCTTCCGCCTCTGAAATGAATAAGTGTTATGCACAGTTACAAAAATGAAAAATGAAAAAGGTGAAAAGTGAAAATTTTCAAAATGAAAATGAATAAGGAAAAAAAAGAGAAAGACTTCCTGCACAGAGAGGTGAGAAGTAACTTTGTTGGGGTACTGACCAGGCTCGCTGGCAGTGGAGTGATGCTTGTGTTCCTGTGTGACTCCGCCGGGGTACTGTCCATGTAATAGATTTGACCCAGAAATATATGAGAATACAAATATACCCAATAACTTCCAATAATCGCAAGAGAATTAGAAACACAAAATATAGAAATGCTTCTTTATTGATCAAACCCTTGAGGTAGGGTAACACCATACAATCACTCCTTAAGGAAGGAGAACACTCCACAAGCCATATGTTTGTCCATACAATATTCTTTGACACCCTTCAATGGGGAGTCTCTAGCCTCTATATATGATTCATACATACAATACCATGGGTCATTACCATGGTTATCTAATGGGTTATCACATTATTGCTAACTACTTGTGGTCTCTTACATGATGCGAGTTAACCACTTTATTTATTAACTATGGTCCATCCCATTAATATATTATTCTCTTGGGTACCTCCCTCTGTACTCGATTATTACATTATTCCCTTGGGTATCGAAGCACTTTCTTGGGCAAGCAGAGAGATTTTTTTTTTGCAGGAATTTTTTGGAGCGACAAGTTTTCAGATCAGAAATAAAACTTCTAATACAAAATTTTCAAAAACAAATTAAATATCTGGATTCTTTGCAAAAAAAAAACCCGAAGTCAAAAAAAAAATCGGCCAAATCAGAGTCCGGATGAGGGAGATATCGCTAATTTAAAAATCAGCTAGGTTGCAGAAATTTTTTGACAAAAATTCGTGGACGACGGATCTCTAGTTAATTTTTGTAGTTTTTGTGGGGAATTTTGAGAAAATAATTGTAGATATGAGAGCTTCTTGAAAAATTACCCAATTAAAAAAAGCAAATCGGTCGAATCAGAGTGCAGATGAGGGAGATATCGTTGATTTAAAATCAACTCTTTTTTCAGAAATTTTTGTGACGGCGGGACAGTTGCAGAGCAAATATGAAATTCCAGAGTGCTTAGATAGGGATTTCTATCACATGGGAAGATTCAAAATGGTCGTTTAATTTCCGAAAACAGGTCATAACAAGGATTCTGAGCAATATTGACCAAACTGTGGCCATTTTAAATTTTCACCAAGTAATTTTTTTTTCAAAACCCTCTTCATGGCTTCTAGCAAGAATTTTTTTACAGGAAAAGATGATTGGGTACAGAGGGAGGTACCCAAGGGAATAAGGTAATAATTGTATGGGCCATAGTTAATAAATAAATTGGTTAACCCGCATCATGTAAGGGACCACAAGTAGTTAGCAATAATGTAATAAGCCCATTGTATTAGATATATGGTATTGAGAGAACCATGGTAATTACCCATGGTATTGTATGTATGAGGCCTATATAGAGGCTAGAGACTCCCCATTGAAAGATGTCAAGGATTATTGTATTGGAAATCATATGGCTTGTGGAGTATTCTCCTTCCTTAAGGAGTGATTGTATGGTGTTGCCCTACCTTAAGGTTTTGATGTTAATAAAGATATGAAGTTTATCTATTCCTTTCTTGTTATTTCTAGGCATATTTCTATTCTTATACATTTGGAGGTCAGATCCATTACAGTTCAGGCCTGCTGGTAGTGGAGCAAAACTAGAGATGAAACTAAGACTCTGACAACTATACTACTTGTGCACCAATATACCCATCATCCCTAATCGAAGAAACTAAGTTGGCTTGGCTTGGAATGTGTGTCAACCAACCAAGATCTTCGCAAATGCTACATCTCACAATCAAGAAAGTGTGGAAACCAAGACGAACATAGAACTGAACAATACTTTTAGAGGTGTTAGATTTGTTTTTCACGAACAAGGTGCATTTAGAGAGTTGGAGCTCTACCAGTGTGTCACCAAGTGTTGTAGCAGCTACAACCACCCTCCAAAATTTTGCCTTAGCTTTGTTTTGGAGCCTCCCTACCAACCATCCTTAGCAACATGTCTTGCACTGTCAAGTACATGAGCTTCAGTGGTTTTCTAGCAATTTCCAACCTGTGCATGATAGTTTATTTCACTCCCCTCACTGTTTGTTTCTCCAGACTTGGTCCAGCTATAGGGTAAGAAGCCGCCTTAAGAAATTGCACAATTGTGGAGGGGAACTAGTCTTCCCTCCAGAAATTGCACAATCTTGACTGGCAGCCTATTGGGCTCAACTGCACGATCCTATCAGTCAACCTTCCCAGAGAAAACTGCAGAATCTAGCCAAGCAGGATTGCTCAGCCCAAAAATTGTGCAATTTTGGGCAACAGTCAGCTGCTCAACCAAAAAATTGTGCAATCCCTTAGGGCAGCTAGCCTAGCTCCCTCCTAGAAATGCACAAATATCTCCCTCAGGCAAGCAAGTTGTTGCATGTGCCATCGGGTTGATTGGTCCATCTGCGACTGAGAAAACTTGACTTGCATGCATGGGCTTCCTTTTCCCAAAATAGCAAAATGCAACATCCAAAAAGAATCCCTAGATTTTAGGGAGCTATTTTTAGCAGCTGGAGGTTACATGCAAAGATATTTTTAGAATCTTTCCTCCAAGTATCGCTTTTTCCTAGATTTGTGGCATGCGGGCCATGAGCCTCAAACTTATTTATTCGACGCTTCAAAGCTCACTTCTTCACATCGATCTTGGAGCTATGACATCTCATAGTACATCCATGAGTCTTCAACACATCTAGCTCAGTTATTTTCAGGTAAGTCCACTTAACTTGTTGTTTGCAGCGTTTGTCACTTTTTGTATTTTGGCTTGTGTGAGTGTCATCTGCTTGATTTTTGTGAATTCTTACTATCGTTTGCATGCATGTTAGCTTGTACTAGCAATGTTTCAGTTTTCGTTAGCATCTCACTGTTGTCGCATGCATGACACTGTTTTGCACGAATGGTCACTAATTCGGCGACTCACTTCACACACATGCATGTTGTTCCATTTTCTGAATCTTGCATTCACTGTTTGCATGCATGATAATTCACTTCTACTTACACTCAGTATTGTTGTGCACTCACATCCACATTTGCTTTCAATTGCCCGTCAACAGGTCTGGGAAACCTTGGCTCAAACTCTACCTCACTAAGATAGAATTACACAATCCTGAGAGGGAAGGATCTGCCTTCCTCCTATAAAATGCACATTTAAGCCTAGTGATTGTCCTCCAATCTTGCATCGCACAATTCTGAGGGGTGGTCACTGTTGGCCCAGAAAATTGCGCAATGCAGTCATTGGGTTTGCAACACTTGCCAGCTGAAATTGCACATTGTGCAATTCCAACAGTCACCAAGCTAGTATGGATTGTGCATTATGAAATTCCAACAGTCAACCAGCCTCCCAGGAATCCAGACTGCCTTTTGTGCAGTTCCTGCAGCCAGTCTCCCAGTCTCCTAGGAAAAATTGCGCAATGCTTGCTAGTCAATCCCCAGATATGTTGCATGTCATTCCAAAAGTTTGCTTTGGTTTTAACTGACAAATTTCTTTCCATGCATGTTGTCATGTCTCTATATATAGTATGTGTTCATCCACCTCTCAGCAGTTCAGGATAAATGGCCTCCAAGAGAGCAAGATCAAAGGACACCGACAAAAGTGCAACTGAAGTAGCAATTGAATGAGTGCCTACAATTTTGTCAATCTATGAAGACACCAAGTTGATTGTAGACAAGGCCATCAAGTTGAAATGGCAAGAGGTCAATGATGCATTTGTAGGCACATTTGGGGAAGATCTTAAATACTACCAATTCTATGTGAACATTCACAATTTTGGCTTGTATCGAAATGCATGCAGGTATCCTGTGTTCCCATGCGCAAACATGATACATTGGATTGTCTCACACACTGATCCTTAAATGATGACATTGAGTAGTGTCAGCGGGATAGAGATTGCTACCTTAAATGCACATGATTAACAACAGATGTATCATATGTCAAAGCCAATGATCACCATGGAGACACCTTTCAGCATACCTAACATCAATGCCAACTCCAGGGATATCTTGAAGAACTGGGTAAAGGAGCCGACCAAATTTAGGATGACATGCAACTAGGTTTATAAGACAAAGATATTGCGGAAGGCGTATCAATACTTTGTCATATTTTCATGTCGCTTGTATGGCCAAGAGAGCATGGAAGCCTTCCCACAGAGTTGGGTGATCACGTTGGACCAACTGGCCAGTGAAGGAAAAGCATGCAATTGGTCCGACATGTTGGCTCACAGGTTGAAGGAACAGGTAGCAAGAGCTTGACAACCGCCCAAAGGTTAGCAAGTAGAAATCTACATGTCCGCTTACATCTTGGATGCAATTTATGCTCATCAAGAGTTCCCAGGCTTGAAGTGGGCATGGACATCAACAAACACCTCTGTGAACACTTATTGTAAAATGTACTCTGAATGTAGCTTCATAGGAGTTATCACACAATTGTCAGATCATTTTGTCACCCCAGTGTACCAGATGATATTTGAGTAGGATCCACCTTGCATGTCGAAGGCAGCAATGGAGGCACTAATCAACATAGCGGATTGGTATGCCTCACCATCTGCCACATTCATACGGATGTACAACGCAAAGAAGCCTCTTCATGTTTTACCGAAGTTTTCCATGGACAAGCTCGTCATGTAAAAAGTAGCATACCACATCTTGGCAAGATTGTCAGCCAAGCTGCACCGAAAGAAGAAGGCACCTTGGTCCACTCTTCCATTGTGTATCAGGTTATACGAGATACATAATTTCAAGCATGCAAATGTCAAAGCAGAGGAGATCAAGAAATATCCTTTCAATGCCCAAAGATGCAATCCGTATGACCCACATTGTTTTGTAAAAAATCACTACACAAGAGTACAGTTTCAATGGGTCCACGGGGCATGTCATTTGGTGGAGGAAGACCCATGTAGATATTGTTACAGCTTCTCCAAGCCCAATGAACCTGTCAACATCATTGTGGAATGGTTAGCGAAGCAGCAACTAGGAGAGCACCAACAACAATAGCAGCAGAGGTAAACATACCGACGTGTGACAAAAGCAAGAGGAAGATTATCGACAACATGGAGTAGGAACAAAGTTGCAAGTTTTGACCAAATCACTATAAATAAAATATTTTAATATGTAATTTAAATAAATTAATTTTATATAAATTTTAGAGAGAAAAAAATGTTTTATGAGTATACTTTTTTGAACCTTTGATATCTATATATATAAAATTCAATTTTCATTCATTTTAATAAAAATAGAATTATATAAAATTAGAGGAAAAGGGGAAATAGTGCGACAAGAGGAACACGCAAAGGCATAGAGAAAAATAGAGAATGGAGGAAACAAAGAAGGAGTTGCATGAGTTGAAGGAGCAATTAAGGAAGGAATGGGAGATGCATAGATAGGAGAAGGAAGCGCAATAGAAAAAGGTACAACAGGGAGAGAAACATGTACAGATAGATGAAACTACACCCGTACAGGTAGTCGACTCATTCAAACAATTGGCACCAAGTGAGAAATCACAGGAGTAGGACTTTGCTCAAGAGATTGAACAAGCACTGGAGCAGATGGATACAGATATGCAGCAACAGGAGCTAGAGAAAGACATCGACCTCGTGCCTCACCACCAAGAGGTCGACCCACCAGCTTCACTGAATCTAGAGACGGAGCAAGTCCCAAGTGACCAAGGAGACACTGAAATCCTTGGAGACAATCTGGAAGGCGAGATGCACAACATATCATTTGACGAGTCGCAATATAGTGTTGTGCAATCTCGCAGAGTATATACTCTGGATGATCACACATCTCTTGTGCAATTTGAGGAATGAGTGATCATGTCTGACGTGCACAAACATCCAGCATTGTTGGCCAATGCTACCAGATCATATGCTGAATCCACTAGCTCGAGTGTTCGCTTCCTGATAGCAAAGAACGAGTGAATGGCTAAGGAGTTACAGATGGCCAAGTAAGGGGGAGAACTGGTTATAGCATTTGCCTGAGCAAAGTTAAAGAAGGAAATATTGGATGCAGTATTGTCCCTTGAGTTAGTCATGCGACCATTGTATTCCATTTTTGGCATCATTCATAAGGTAGTTGTCCATCTCAATAGTTGGCAATAGTGATGTGCTAGGAGACCACGTATCTTGTCAAACGTGCATGTTGTTGTTGTTACATGCAAACATGGACAATGAGATACAAGGAAGCCCCGTTTGTTATGAAACCAGCTCACAAAAAGATAGAAAAGATAGATCAACGCCTTAGAATTCAGCCTCTTCGAGGGGGCAACCTCCTTTACATTACACAAATGAAAAATTCTTAGATGATACAAATGACAAGACCTCCTTTTATATATAGGAGTCTAAGGGGTCATAATATAATCAGAGCCGATATAACAATAATAATGTAAGGGCACAATAATAACAATAGTAGTCTTCTATGGGGCACAATAGTAACAATATGGGGACTACATGGGTACAACAATATAATAAGGGGGTTGTACTAATAACAATAAGGGGTCACACTGGTAGTATAGGGGCATAACATGCCCCTCTCCTTCAAAAAGTGTTATCATCAACGCTGGAGTAGTTCTTGATGCTTCTATATAAAATTCTTGTCCTCCCATGTGGAATCTCCAGTGGGTAAGTTCTTCCACTTGATGGGATACTCTGAAATTGATCGATTTCGTAGCTGTCAGGTTCTTGTTTCTATGACTGCTCCAAGTTCCAATATGATTTTTCATTCCTCTTCAAGTTCTGGCAATATTGTTTGAATTGGGATCTTCTGCAACTTTTGAATGAGTGGCCACACTTCTTCGTCCTTCTTCCATTCATCCATTGCTTCATTTATCCAATCTAGTTGGATAATAGAAATAGCAAAAAACAATGCTTCCACATCCTCATCCTTTCTTGAGAGTGCATCTACAACAAAATTTTGCTTCCCTTTTATATAGATGATGTCAAAGTCATAACCCAACATATTTGTGACCCATTTTTTCTGTTCTTCTAAAGATAATATTTGTTCTAAAAAGTATTTAAGACTATAATGATCCACTTTTACCTTGAAGAGTGTTCCCATTGGGTAAGGTTGCCATTTCTTAAGTGCATGTATTATTGCCAACATTTCCTTCTCATAAATAGCTTGCTTGAGATGTAGCCGTAAAAATACACAATCACCTACATCAAAACATTTTTCACTGCGATGTTGATCTACCTATTATTTCATTCGATTCTGCACCAAAGTGGCTTTATCCTTTAAAAGTTGGAGAACTTGTTGTTGATGCTCGATGTGATCTTTCACTGCTTGAACCTTTTTCTTCTTGGTATGTCCTTCTATCTTGAGAGTTTGAGGAGTGGTAATTTCTTCCAATGCTTTACAAGATATGGTCGGATTCATTTCTTGATGTCAATGTGATCTTTCACTTCTTCAACATTTTTCTTCTTGATATATCCTTCTATCATGATAATTTGAGGAGTGGTAATTCCGGCCAATGCATTACAATATATGGTTGGATTCATTTATTCTTTCTCGATGTGATCTTTCACTTATTGAGCCTTTTTCTTCTTGATATGTCCTTCTATCTTGAGAGTTTAAGGAGTGGTAATTCTTGCCAATGCTTTACAAGATATGGTCGGATTCATTTCTTCTTTCTCTGGGGTTGGTTCTTGGTGTATATACTCTTATTTTGATGTTTCTTGATCCTTTTCTTCCTCCTCTTCATAATCTATGTAAAATAATTTCTTCTTAGCACACTTATGACCTTTAGTGTATTTGCTATCACAATTGTAACAAAGCCTTTTTTCTCTTTTCTCTTCCAATCGTTGTGGTGTAACCCTTGTAGGTTGTGGAAGGCTAAGAGAAACAACACTTCCATTATTATAGTTGTGAGAGGTAGACTTCCTTGTTGCCATAATTTTACTTTCCACTATGTAACAAAGCTCTTTTACTCTTTCCAATTGTTGCAGTGTTGCTCTAAAGAAGGTGTTGCTCTTTGTATCCTCATAGTGTGTTATCATTTCCTCTATGAAAATTGACCATGTAACAAGTTGTTTACGAGAACAAAGTCCTTTATACCATAAAATTGATCCGGTTCTAAATATGAAGATGTAGTACATACCTTTTGTGTGTTTTTCACATTATTGAGATCGAAAAATTGCTCCATCTGTAGTATCCATGTTGCAGGATCCTTGGCATCAAACTTCCTCATATCGATTTTACTTGATTTTAGGAGCTCAATCTTGAAACGAATATAACTCTGTAATTTTAGTTCTTCCAGTTCAAAAATTGTGACCTATAGTAGCCCTCTATGTCCTCTTTCCAATGCCATTGGTCTTATCCAAATTGGATTCTCCAAGGAAGAGTTATGCCAAATCTCTCACAATGACGTGATTATAGACTAGTTCAGTAAAGCGATCCTTTGTGACGTGCCATGTGTCATTGTTTCAACCTTTGGATCTGAAAAATGTATACAAGAAACTACAGTCTGTCCTCGTTCTATAACTTCTTACGAAATTTCAATCTGATGCTCAAAACAAAAGTTATGACTATTTTCCCAGGTCACCTGTTTGGAATGTAATTCAGGAGTCTACAAAAAGGCCAAATTCCTCATATCATATATTCGCAAATATAGCACCAAAAGCTCTAAAATTCAGACCCGATCTTCGAACCGATTTCAACCCAAATGGGTTTTTTATTAGCGTTCGAAACATAAAAATAAAAATCAAAAATAAAAATAAAAAATTAAATTAAAATAAAAAAATAAAAATAAAAAATAAATAAATAAATAAAAAATAAAAAAATAAAAAAAAATTATAGTGAAAATGCCACGATGACCTGTTTGGAGCAGCGAAACCATAGAATCCAAAGCTCTGATACCAAATGTTATGAAACCAGCTCAAAAAGATAGAAAAGATAGACCAGCGCCTTAGAATTCAGCCTTTTCGAGGGGGCAACCTCCTTTACATTACATAAATGAACAATTCTTGGATGATACAAATGACAAGACCTCCTTTCTAAATATACGAGTCTAAGGAGTCATAATATAATCAGAGTTGACATAACAATAATAATGTAAGGGCACAATAATCAATAGTGGGCTTCTATGGATAGTAACAATAGGGGGACTACATGGCTACAACAATATAATAAAGAGGTTGTACTAATAACAATAAGGGGTTACACTAGTAGTATAGGGCCCTAACAGTCCATCCAACAGGAAAAGCACATTAGGAGGGATTTTCAGTGTTGGTTGAGTGGTAGTTTCTTGGTATAGAAGGAAACGGAGATCGGTTGCACTTAGTTCGGCAAACATAGAGTACATGGTTGCAAGTTAGGAAACATGTGAGGCCATGTGGATGAGGAAGATCATAGTTGTTCTATTTGGTCAGCAGATGGATCTGACAGTGATTTACTGCAATAATCAGAGTTGTATCAAACTCTTTGAAAATCCAGTTTTTCATGATAGGTTCAAGCACATTGATATCTGATATTATCATCTACGGAATTGTATATTGAGGCAGATCATGTTGTTAGAGTACATTCACATGGAGGAGCAAGATGTTGACATTTTTACAAATGCATTGTCAAGATGTAAATTCGATTTTCATAGAGATAGGATCGAGGTAGAAGATAATCACTTTCTTGTTGACAGGGAGTGTTGAGAAATGGAAACAAGAAATTATAGTTTAAATTTGTCCTTGAATTTAAATTGAGAATTAAAATATAATTCTATTCTTCTTCTTCTTCTTATTCCTTTTTTTTTGGTGGTTCACTAACACCCACAGTCATTGGGTAGCCACTACGTCCACAAAAATATATGAGCTTGATCAAGGGTATCAAACCCCGCGGCCAATATCTAAGCCTAACCCCAAGGGCTTTGGTGAGAATTGACCGTGTGACCTCCCGAATGGTGAGGCACTTGTTTGACTAGTTGAGCTAACCCTTGGGGCTTAATAGAATTCTATTCTCATAGCAACTTGTAAATAGTTAATTAAGTTTAATTAACTTAATTATCTTAGGAGTTTCGAGTTGGAAGTCTTTTGGAAGTCATGTATATTCTCTCCCTAAATTTTAGGGGTCCAGTATGAGTTTAGATTGAGTTGTAATTAGATAACTTGGTTTACTGAGTTATAGACAGTTAAACTAGTTCTAACTGTTTGTTGAACTAGTAGAGGATTAGTAGTCAGTTAGTGCATTGGTGCATCCACAGGTGCTACCCCATTTAATTGAATATTCTCTCATTAGAAACTCATGCATGTCAGTTCTGAGAAAGACCCAGTTGAGACTAGAGTGCAGGGACAATGTATTAGCAATTGTATGTTTTACTGAGTTGTATAGATCATGCACGCAATCAAGAAGAGGGCCTATATTGGATTCAACAATTTTGGAAGCACTTGATTCCCATTAATATTGTTTATTCAGCCTAGGAATTGCGCAAGGAAATAGGGGCTTGGCAGGGAGTGGAAATTGGCTAAGTGTTGGCTAAGAGCAGGCTTGTGAGGCAAAGAGTTGAGCATACTTGTGCGGAATTGTTCTAGTGAGAACAAGCTTTGTATATTCACTCATATTTCTAATTAATGCAATATAGATAGGCGAGGTTTTGAGTAGTAGCTTTTCCCTGAAAAACTTATTATGTTATGTGCCATTGATTTGTCTTCTTCTTGTTCATATTGTTTTCATCGATCTATTGGCTTCCACTGGTTGAAAGTAGAAGTGGTTCTTGTCTCTTGTTTTAGTAGATTACATGAGCTTGTGAATCTAGGAAAATCTAAATTAATAAAATAAATTATAAAACCTTAATAATTCCACTCTCATTGTGAGTTAATAATACAATCCAGTATCAAGGAGATGTGGTAAATAATTTCACCATCACTCTCAAAGTCATTAATAGAATATTTCAATGCCTATGTTAACTAAGATAATTTAAAAAGATATATATTTCAATACATGACTTAAACTAACTAACT
The DNA here is from genome assembly GCA_000404065.3 of Pinus taeda. Taxonomy (NCBI): domain Eukaryota; kingdom Viridiplantae; phylum Streptophyta; class Pinopsida; order Pinales; family Pinaceae; genus Pinus; species Pinus taeda. The sequence goes on along the minus strand of APFE031035132.1, from coordinate 187,597 downwards.
AACTAACTAACCATATATATATATATATATATATGTTGACCATAGTAAAATAGTAATCCCTAATAATAGGAAGATGTGTAAATGACATTTAAAAATATTAATTTGAATGCCATAAATAAAATATTCCACTATGAAAGGTTAAGTAATATTGACATGTATTTAAAAATATATTAATAACAAAAGCATTTTAATACAAACTATGTGGTTCATAAATAAAATATTTCAAATGCCCATATTAAGTAAAATATTTAAATGTGAACTATTCATATATGTATATATTATTATATAAAATAAAAAAAAAAAAATAAATTCTATTGGTGAAAACATTTTAAAACATTTCATGTAGTTTTACTACTTTACATTTTGACCATATTTAGGTATATTTTGTAATCAATTTCGACTCAAATCTAGGAAGGGTTTGTTGGAATTACAAATTTAGTTTGTGCGATTTGTGAAAGTGTGAAAGAGGACTTTCAAAGCATTGTATCCATTTATGTATTCAAAAATTAAATTTAAATAATGAAAAATTACACATGGTGTGTGTATAATGGATTTATCAAGCTTGATAGATATTAAATTTGTCGGGTGCAAATCTTTTTTCATGTTTTCCACTCTAAAAAAGGTTTGCATATAGAGAGATATGATGCCTCTTGGTATATATGTGATTAAGATGGATCTATACCGGTTTAATTACCAATAACTAAATCATTCATATAAATTAAAAAGTTGGTAAATGCTAATAGGCATCAATCCGTGATAAGCATCATAAGTATCAAAACACTATGCAATAGCATATAAAAAATGATAATAATTAACTAAATTATAAATTAATTAATTTTATTAGTAATTATAAAAAGAATAAATATATGTCCATGGGGTCTTGGATAGAATGTGATTGGGTGCTTTGTTAAGTCACTCCTTGATGTGAAGTCACCTATTCAATTCTCCACTCGATCGTGGTAATATATTGGACATATTGAAGATGTAGCCCTGCCAAGCTTACAAAAAAAAAAAAAAAAAATTAGAAATGTTTTTAACCTATTATCACAATAAACTTTTTTTTTTTAGAAAATGCTAATAGTTGCAGTGTCAACACCTTAATTGTAATAAACATGTTAAAATTCGGATAGCGTGGCTATCAACATTTTTAGCAATCCAATATGGTCTTGTGAAGGAAATCATTGACAATGAGTGTAGCATCATTTTTCACTTTGGCTGACTGGCCAATTGTCAACGCCAAAACTAGTTTTCAAATTCAAAAAGTGATGACTGTGTTGACCACGTTAGCATCAAAGTTTTCACTTAAACATGTCTCCATCTATTTCGAGAGGGTAAAAGTACCAATTAAATCATTTTTCCTCCACTGCAATGAATGAAAATCATTTTAAATGACCTTACCATATGATACAAATTTTATATATAATCATAACCCGAAACGATGTGATTATTCGCTCACCACCTGTGTTATCTCAACCACATGTCAAGTTATCTCACCTTCTCCCGTAAGCATTTTGTTTATGTTAGTTCAGAAACATTTAAAATTGGAATTGGAAATTGTTTTGTTCACAGTGATTCAAGATTGAATCTTGGGAAGACCACGAAGCGAAATGGGGAAAGGAGATAAGATGAACCAGTCTGAGCCCAAAGCACCGGATTTGCTGGACATTTACCCCGAAATTCTTCGATTGTTTCAGCAAGGTCGCTGGAGTGAATTCTTCCATTGCTACACTAACTACCACGATGCAATGTGCAGGCATTCGATGGGAATTGTGTGGAGGTGGGAGGCTTGTCATTTGAAGTTACAAAGCAAAACATTGTTGAGGCTGCAACCTTACCAACGGATGGTGAGAAGATTTTTCACAGTCATGTTTTGGCAGGGATCAATGTCCCTTTCTTCTTCAGAGAAGAAATCAGAGGGAAAAATTCGAGGGTTGGAGTTCGAAAGGTGTAGTTGCAGGACTAATGGCATGTCCCTTTACACATCTCTCAGCGATATTATACGTGTGAAGGCCAGTTTAATTGGGTAAACCTATACCATTTTTATTTTCTCGCACATCTTGTCGATCAGATTAGAATCAATCCATGTTTTTATTTGTTAGATAGCCTTAAACATATGGCAGGTAGGTTTAGGGCCCACTAATCCCTCTTGTCATTGTATATAAGACAAAGCCCTGATAAAATTGATAATAGAAAGCCAGCTAGCTAAGGCGGAAAGAACGTAGAATCATTTCCTTTTCTGGGGAGGTTTTCAACCTCAACCCCTTAAGAGAAGAAGAGGTAGACAATGGACTGCCAAAAAAGGGAAAAAAGCTAAAAGTCAAGCTCCTATTGAACCCCCTGGGGCCCAGCCAGGAAAACCTAGGAGATCCATCTACATCGTCTGGTCCGAAAGTTCCTAAAGTTTACAAGAGGAAAAGTTCTCAGATTCATAAACCAGGCCCTGTACCCCAAGTGAACCCACCTGTTGATGTTGTCTCTTCCCATGTTGGGATTTCACCTTCCAAAACTTCCCTTGTAGACACAGCTAAAACATAGGATCCTAAGGGAAAAGAACCAAAGGTTGACAACAAAGAGGAGGAGACACTATCTAAGGTTTTCAAGGGTGGAAATAGACATATTGGGCCAACTAACAAGTTAAGATACAATATCAAACTCATAATAATCCATAGTTGGCCAAGGAGGTGATTGACGTTGACAACATGCCACTAAAAGACCTCATTATTAATAGGAAAAAGGATATAGGCTCTAAGAAGCGTAGAGGAAAAGAAACTATCAAAAAGGGACCCATGGAGAAAAGGCAGAGCAAAAGGCAAATATTGGAGAAGGTAGATGTATTACTTAGAGCTACTAGTACCCTCAACTAAAATGCTTGGGGAATAAAACTCACAATTTTCCTATATTTTGATGAAACAGGGTTTTCATTTTATCGTTGACGGTCAGCCTTATAGCTTTTGTGTGCAGCATCATAGTTGGGAGAGTTGACATTCCCATCGTCGGCATTTTTTATAAAGTTGACAGAGCCAATGTCAGTTATTTGGGGGCAAAAAATATGTGTGTGGGTTGATAGAAACAATACAGGGAAATGCTGGCAGTTAGCTTGTCAATGATTCTAGAGAAAAGAGAAAGTGTTGACATCCCAGTTGTCAACGATATTCAGACAGGAAAAAATGTTGACCCTCCAAATGCCAACGATTTTGAAATCAGGTGGAAACAAAAATGTTGACAATCAGCTATCAGTGAAAGCTACAAACATAAAACCAATGAAGCTGACAGCAATAGTATCAGCATTATTTCTAGGATTTTTGAAGGAAAGAGGGATGAACAAAAAAGAAGTTTTGGAGGATTTTTGGGCTTGATTTACAGAGGGACCTGTTCTACCAACTAGGATGCTGAGCCACCAGATAGGGACTTGTTTCTTTTTCCAAGGAAGACAGTTTGAGAGATATTTTACTTCACCTACATATCAGCATATTTTCCTGTAGCTATTTTAGGAAAAATAGAATGTATTTAAGTTTTATATTTTACATGCATGAACTTGAAAGATATGTTAGATATCTCATATTTTTGTAATTAGTATGGAGACTATTGCTTTGCAAACAATTTATGTAAGTTTTATAAAGATAGGTTCTAAAGAATGAAGAAGAGTTGGAATTTTATCGAAAAGCATATTTGCATTCTAGTATGTTTGAGCAGTCTTGAATATATTTGCAGTTTTTAATGACAAATTTGTATGGAACTCATGTGTTGTAGTTCCCTATTAGTTTTCCTCTTTGTAATAGAAGCTTTCTTCGATGTCTGAAAATGTTAGTTTTTAAGATTGGATTTCATTTATGCTCCTTTATTGTATTATCAGCGATTAGTATTTGTTATTTCAGTCAGATATAAACTCTGTCTCACTTCATTTTTCTTTTTCCAATTTCTCAAGCAGTCAAAGGATTTGTTGCTATCATGCTTTTTATAGATTTCTCATTATATCTATAACTTTACTTGTTTATATATGGACTCCATTCCCAATGGTATGTTTTGTAAACTGCCCAACCAATTTCATCCTTTGATCTAAATATGCCCATCGAACTCAATTGTAGAAACCTTCTACTATAGTGACCATAGAGTAGTTGAGTTTTATGGAGAGATCCCTCTAAGGGTTGAAGGGCTAGATTTAAGCCTAAAAGAGGTTCTAAGGTTACCTTAGGGTTTTTCCTGCAACAAGGGTTTTCACTAAGTGATAACATTTTGGCATTGTTGTCGAGGAATGAGAACCATATTTTTCCCCTAACGATTTGATTGTTGAAAATCATATCTTTGAGGGAAAAAAAAGATTTGTATATCAATTTGGCTACAAGATGTTTTCTTTGGCGACTCCACATTATGATCTATAGGGTTCTCATTGACGAATTTCTGGCTGATAGAGGTGTTCATACTCGAAGGAACTTGGATCCAAATCCACCTAATATTTTTTCAAGCCCGGGAAAGTTGTTCAGGAAAAAGGCTTCCAAGGAAACAGGTATGGTTTATTTAGAAAGATACTTTCCTCTACCTGCAAAGCTTGAACTTTTGAAGAAATAATGCTAGATATAAATTTAAAAGTAACTTACTCATATCTAATTCTGAGAGTAGTTTGTTAGATATTTTTCTTGATCCAATAGATATTAAGACTTTCACTAGTGTGCCCTCTATCCTGGAACTAGAGCTTTTACCCCAATATTTTGAAATTGGGGCTCATATCCAGAAATTGGAACAAAATGTCCAGGAACTTCAAGAAGTCGTTGCTAAATCTCCCACTTTTTCTTAATTCATCCCATCCTTGTTTACCCCGACTACTCAGCTATCCTCTGGAGGTTTTCAAAAGCATATTCCATCAACCACCATTCTAACAATCTCAGTTATGTAACTTATGTTGTCCTTACTCTTGTTGTCAGTAAAATTTCACATATCATCCCTATGGATTCCCAATATGCACCTTTCAATCTTGGGGTTCAGATCCATGACCTCCCATAGAATTATGGACAACGTATTATTCAATTTGATGGTATTTTATATTATACAACTCAACAACATGTAGATAAACTTACTAATTTCATATATCTAGAATAAGTTGACCATGAGGACGTCAAACTTAGAATTTTTAGACAAAATTTGTCGAGCGAGGTAAAGAAATGGTTTAGATCTTTACCTGCAGCCAGTATTAATAACTTCCAGTAGTTTGAACAGTTGTTTCTCACCAGATGGAAAGTGAAGAAAAAACCCTTGCAGATTTTAGTCGAGTATGATGCCCTTAAAATGAATACAAGAGAATATGTACAAGAATTCACAGTCATATTAAATAAGATTTATAATTCTATCCCATCTGAAATCAAATGCCTCTTGGTTTGGCCTTATTACTTCTTATTTTTTTATGTCGAGTTGTCATATCAACATCGTGAAAGGAATATTGCTACTTTAGAGCAAATGCAGAGTGATGCAATTGGAGTGGAGGCCAATTTGTTGGCAAAGAAAGCAAAAATGAAGGTTGAAAGGAGAGTGGGTTTCAAAGAAGATTAATCTTTGTCTCCTGACTTGAAATTTGATGTGATGCTGAAAACTATGGAGAAGTTGGTGGATAAATTAACTCCTCCTCGAGGTGAGAGTCAACCTCAAGTCAGAAATCTGAATTTTAAGAGACCCCAGGTTGCTCAAAATCATCCTAGAGAGTAGAAATCTCCTAAAGAATAGCAGCCTGCTATTTAACCTCCTTTTGCAGAATATTTTTTCGATGAGGATACTATTGATGAAGAAGATCGTCAGATTGAGTGTTTCGATGACAAAGAAACCCAAGTGTTTTCCACTAAAGAAGAACATGACATTTATGTTGGATGCTCAGGTGAAAAGACGGCATTCATCTCTATGATTCAGTTGTGTATCAACAGGGGTACAATAATGTAGTGGCATATTTTGAAAGGCAGTGCAACCTGAGAAATCAAAATGTCCCTATCAAAGCTCTACCCCAACTAAACAACAAGCTCAACCCAAAAGGGATATTTTGAAGAAATCAGGGGAGCCAAAGAAGGACAATCCGAAAAGGATAGAAGAAACAAGAAAGGGGGCCAAAGATGCAGAAAAATCACAACCAACCTTTAATATGGAGTCTCAAATCAGTGAGTTGAAAGTATCCATCCCTTTTTTTGAACTTTTAAGGAATGAGAAATATAGGAAAATAATTTCTACTATGATTAAAAATTCTTAAATTGATCAAGTCAACATAAATTCACAAGATTCTTTGAACATAGATGATGATGCTCTCAAATTTGTCTTTGGCCCACACGTCACTAGTGAAAATGATGACATACCCCCATTTTATGTAAGTCTAAATATACATGATATGGTTCTTCACAACGCCATGTTAGACTCTGGAGCTTCACATAACCTCATGCCTAAATTAGTCATGGACCTTCTAGGTTTCCAAAATATTAGACCCTACAAAGATTTGTTCTCCTTTGATTCCAGAAAGGTCAAATTCCTAGGGCTAATAAAGGATTTGGTTGTCACCTTAACTCATATTCACGGTAAGAGTGTATTGATGGATATAGTAGTAGTAGACATTCCATCCAGATTTGGCATGTTGTTATCCTGACCTTGTGTAGCGAGGTTGGGAGGGACTTTATAGATGGACATGTCCTGTGCCTCTATGTCATTGTTTGGTGAAATGAAAAGATTATACCGATAGGTTCAAATGGCCTATATGGTGAGCAACAGAACCTAGCTAGATAATCACCCAATCTATGCAGTAGACAGAGAGCTAGGATCACAAATCTTCTTTAATGATTTTTGTTTTAAGGGAGAAACTTCAACAGTGAATGAAACCAATATTCAATAAGAACAGGTTCAGAAATTTTTAGATGAAGTCTGGAAATTACATTTTGATGGCTCCATGTGTGAGAAAGTATTTGGAGTAGGAGTGTGGATTGTTCCACCGGAATGTACAAGTCAATTACATTCATTTAAACTACACTTTGATTGTACGAATAACATGGCAGAGTATGAAGCTCTCATCATTGGGTTAAATCTGTTAAGAGAGAAAAAAGCATCGAAAATTCACATTTTTGGGGACTCAGAGTTGATTGTGAACCAAGTCAAAGGTACCTATCAAACTGAGCATCTGAAAATGAGAGCCTATAGGAACAAAGTTTGGGATTTATTTTCTAACTTACTTTCTGAACATGAGATCGCACTAGTATCAAGAGAGGATAATGGAATTGTGGATTCCTTAGTGATAGCTGCTAGTGCATTCAGAATTTTGATTTATCCAAATGAAAAGTATGAAAAAAATGTTAGACACAGGCCTTCAATTCCGGATAAATACAAAACATTGTAGGTGTTTGAAGATGATCATCAGATCAAAAGGTTTTTGGAAAGAATGAATGAATTTCTCAGCACCCCAATATAAAAGCATGAAGATGAAACTACAGATAAAAATTATAAAACAACAATATTTTTGAATGTCGAGGCAGGACAAGGAGGAGGGGGACGAGAGAAACACGGGCGACTATGGTTACAGTTTTCTGAAGGGGATTTTCTCCATGGATGGAGGCATAGGATGGAGCTCCACTCCCTCCTACAAAGAGGCAGTGACCAACAGGAGCAAGAATCCTCCAGAAACAAGTAGATGCATCGCTAAGGAAGGAAGAAGAAACAAGGAAGAGGAAACAGTAAGCACTAAATCAAAGGAGAATGATGGCACAAAAGACAAGGAGGATAATGACAAAAAACAGGGAACAAAAGACAAGAATCAAAAGGGACCATGAAAACCCAAAGATGAAATCACTCCCAGAGTAGTTTTAAATGATCCAGCGCTGCAGGAACACAGGGATCATATGCAGACCTATGCAATCATTTTCAAATTCATGGGGCTATGGCCCACTGAAAAGGCTTTACAATCATGGATCAGATACCACTGGAAGCCTAAAGGAAGCATTGATCTTCATCTAGGATCCAAGGGTTTCTTCACTGTGGTGTTCGCTAACATTGAAGATAAGGACAACGTGTTTGAAGGCGAGCCCTACTTCTATGTTGCAACAGGACTCTATATGCAGTTGTGGAAGATGAACTTTGTTCCGGAGCAAGAAACTTTTACGGCAGTCCCGGTTTGGGTAAGACTCTATTCTCTACCTATCGATTATTGGCAAACAGAATCGCTAGCAGCGATAGGAAATAAATTAGGAAGGTTTGTCAAAACTTCTGAAGCCACTAGGAGGGGAAATATACCTCCTTCGTCAGGATCTGTGTAGAGATGGATCTATCCGGAGCTCTTCTGGATGAGTCATCTTGGAAGTTTTTGATGAGGAATGGGTGAAAACAATAGACTATGAGAATATTCCATTTAGATGCCATAAATGTCATGAACATGGGCACCTTCTAAGAGACTGCCCTCTCAGTAAAGTAGAGAACAAAATAAAATCTTATACATTGAAAGACATAGACAGCTTTCACAAAGTAGTTCATAAAGGAAAAAGTGGAAAGAAAGGGCCAAAGAAACACCAAAGTGAAGGACAAAAGGTTAGGCCAAATCAGTTCCAAGTTCTGGAAGAGGAAGAAATTGCAGTTGAAGATCAAGTAATGAATGAGGGTTCTGATAAAAAGGAGAAGGAAGAAGAATGTGAGCAGGAACAGGAAAATGAAAAACATAAAGGGAGCATGATGAGTGAATCAGAGATGGAAATGGATCAAGACATGACCCAAAGTGAGATGGAAATGGAGGACAATGAGCTACAGGAGATTCTTGATAGAAAAAATTTGGATCTAGAAGGGTTCTTGAGTAAGGGAATAACTGGCGGAGTAGAATCTCTACCATAAGATGAATGTAATCAAATAAAGCAGTTATTCTTATGGAAAACTCAGGTAAAGGGTTGGGAGGAAGTAAACAACATTGAAAGACAGAGTAACGAAGGAGTGAAAGTAGTAAAAACAACTCCAAGGTTAGCACCGAGAAACCTAGGAAAGAAAAGAGGCAGGAAAAAGTAGAAAGAACTACTGATGGAATGTGGTAAGCTCATGGTAGACTCAGGTAAGATGAAAGACCTAACCAGTTACTCCTTTACCAATATATAATTATGAAGTTCACAACTTGGAATATCAGAGGTCTAGGCAGCAAGAGAAAATAGAGAATGTTGAATAACAAAATGAAACAGGTAGTTCTAGACATAATTTTTGTCCAAGAAATGAAATGTTCCGTTCAAAAATTAAGGCAAATCCATAGTAAACGGCTCAGCAAATTTGAGTTTCTAGAAGTTAAAGCATAAAATACAGCAGGGGGTATCCTCACCCTCTAGAATCCCCAAAAAATAAGAATAGTTCATTCGGAGGCAACAAGGAATTATTTATCAGTGATTATACAGCCTATAGGAGACAAGGACACTTATCTAGTTATGAATGTTTATGACCCTCAAAGGTTAGAAGACAAAATCAGGTTTATTGATTCCTTGGTGGATCTCAGGACCAGACATGCAGAGTTACATTGGGTTATAGGAGGGGACTTCAATATGATCATATCTCTCTCGGAGAAAAAAGGGGATACAAGAACTCTAAATAAAGATTCCTCAGCCTTCCAAATCTTTTCAGAAAGCATGAAGCTTGTTGATATTGAAACAAACAATGGCCTATCTACATGGAACAACAAAAAGGAGGGGATTCCCAGGTAGCTTCCAAGCTTGATAGATTCATGATCTCTGAGGATCTAATGCTTCTAAACAAGGAAATAATAGCTGGAATTCTCCCTTTTGGTGGCTCAGATCATTGGCCAGTTCAAATGGAGATCAAGGGCATTGGCACCCCAAGAAACAAACCTTTCGGATTTGAAAATATTTGGCTTTCACACCCAGAATTCATCAACAACATTGAGAAATGGCGGGTGGAGGACTTGCAGATTCAGGGTTCAACTATGCTCCTGCTTCACAAAAGGTTAAAACACATCAAACTGAAGCTAAAAGATTGGAAGAAAAAGGAATTCAGCAATATTTTTGCAAATAAGAATATTGTGGAGAACAAAATTCTAGAGCTTAATCAAGCTTTGATCAAGGAAGGCTTTGATAAAGACAAAAATGAGCAAGCAGAGAAACACCATTAGGAATGGGAAAAGTTTCGTAAACAAGAGGAAATTTTTTGGAAACAAAAATCTAGGGTTCAATGGCTAAAAGAAGGAGAATGTAACACTAAATTTTTCCATAGATCCACCATGGCAAACAGAACTCACAACATGATCTCTTCGATCAAGGACGAAGAAGGCCAGATTCATCAGTCCCATGACGAGATAGAAGCAGTGTTAGTAAAGCACTTTCGGGATATTGCCAAGGAAAACTTTATTAAGAGAACCTTTCATCAAGGATTTTACTAAACATATCCCTAAGCTGGTATCCAAAGAGGATAATCGTAATCTCAACAGACCTATAACTGAAAAGGAGGTCAGTGAGGTCCTCAAGGAAATGCAAAATGGCAAGGCTCTAGGTCCGGATGGTTTCAATGTGGATTTCTTCAAAGCCTATTGGAATATTATCAAAAAGGATATATTAGAGGTAGTGGAAGATTCCAGGCTGAACAAAACCATTTTAAAAGCACTCAATACCTCCTTCATTGCACTTATTCCAAAACAGGATAATGCTCAAATGCCGGAAAGATATAGGCCCATTGCTTTATGAAATGTAGTCTACAAGATAATTTCCAAGGTCGTGGCTAACAGACTCAAACCCTTGCTGCCTTAACTTGTCTCGGGGGAATAAACTGGTTATGTAGAAGGCAGACAAATTCTAGATAACATCATTCAAGCTCACAAGGTGGTTCACTCACTAACAAGTAATAAGAAAGCAGGTATGATCATGCAATTGGACATAGACAAAGCATATGATAAAGTGAACTGGGTATACATCAAGAAAGTGCTTACAACGTTTGGTTTTGATCACAATTGGGTTAGATGGGTCATGGCCTTGGTGACTTCTTCCAGCTTTTCAATTTTAGTTAATGGCTCTCCCTTTGAACTTTTTCTTCCTTCCAGGGGACTCAGACAAGGGGATCCTCTCTCCCCCTTTCTCTTCATCCTCATGATGGAAGGGCTAGGGCGGTCCATTAAGAATGCTAGAACAATGGGCAAAATTCAAGGACTCCAACTTTCAGAGAATGGCCAAGTTCTGACTCATCAATAGTTTGTAGATGATACCATGTTACAAGGAATTCCCACAATCAAGGAAGAGCTCGCTTACAAACAAATTTTGAATGACTTTGCTAAGGCAACAGGTAGGGAAATCAATCTTTCCAAATCAAAAATCTTTTTCTTTAATACCCATATTGCCATTCAGAGAAATATCTCCAGAATTCTAGGCTTTCAAAGAGAATCCCTACCCTATAAGTATTTGGGAGTTCCTCTAACAGCTAAACCCCGGCACAAAAGCACTTGGGATCCCTTAATAATCAAAATACAAGACAAGGTCAGGAAATGGACAAACAGATCTTTAAATCTGGCTGGGAGATTGGTTCTAACAAAGGCAGTGCTCCAAGCTATTCAAAGCTTTATGCTATCAGCCCTCCCAACTCCAATAGGAGTCTTACAGCAATTTAGAGACATTCAAAGAGATTTTCTTTGGGGAAAAGACGAAACGAGAAAAAATTGGGCTTTAGTCTCATGGGATAAGATCTGTAAACCCAAGAACCATGGAGGCCTAGGTTTGGATAATCTAGAGATTCTCAGAAAGGCCCTAGGGGCCAAACTTTGGTGGAGGTGGGTTAAGGATCCTAAGGCCCAATGGGCAAGCATCTAGAAGGAAAAATATTCCAGCGCTTGGCCTTCCTCTGACATCATAAGAATGTATGGTATTATGAAGGGCTCTCCAATATGGAACAAGGCCTGGGAGAACAAAGAAGTGGTTCAACAAAACAGTTTCTGGGAAATCAGAGAGGGTGATCTGGCACTTTTCTGGGAGGAAAAATGGCAACAAGAACCTATTCTATTGAAAGAGGAATTTTTGGGCCTCAAGCATGAGATAGACAACCAAGGATTAGTAAAGGTTAAAGACTTTTGGGAGCATTCTCACAATGTAGGAAAATGGAGAACATGGAGAAAAATAGATAGTAGAGAGGATAGAACCCTCAACAGTAGAGCAGAGTCCCTTAAGAGGATGTTGGATAAGAGGATGATTTTAGTAACTAAAGGGCAGGATCAACTAAGATGGGGTAACAGCAAAGTGGGCAACTTTAATATCAAGGAAGCAAAAGGTATTCTCCTTGATCTGGATTCCCAAGTTCCAAATAGTACTTGGCAGAAGCTATGGAGGTACAAAGGTTGGATGAAAATCAAACTATTTATGTGGTTGGTTCACCACAAGAAAATCTTAATCTGGAACAACATTAGAAAAAGGGGTATTCAGAGACCCTCCAGATGCCAACTCTGTGAAGCCCAAGAGGAGACTATGGAACATCTTCTCAACCGATGCGTATTTACTGCCAGGTTATGGGATTTTTTTGCCAACATCTTCAATCAGTCTAATAGAGACAAAGAAAATATCACTAACACTCTAAACAACTGGAGGAATAAATTTTCGGATTATGATGTCCTCAACTCTTCCTGGGCTCTTTTGCCAAGTTTCATTATATGGAATGTGTGGAAAGAAAGAAACAAAAGAATCTTCAAGGAGGAAAAGAACACCTCTATTTGCCTAGTGGAGCTGATCTTTAAACAGCTTAAGGAGACAGTTGGGACCACAGTAAGGGATATCCCCAAAAATCCTCCCTCAGTACCGGAGTTAAGAATTCTCAGACAGTTAGACATGCAGGGGCTCACTCCACAAGGCCTCGATAGGAAAATAATAATAAGAGAAATGGACAAAGAATTCTGGAATCCTCCCCCAGAAGGTTTCTTAAAGTATAAAATTGATGGAGCTTCTAAAGGAAACCCAGGAATGGCGGGCTTTGGGGGAGTTCTCAGGGATGAGACCGGAAGCAATCTCCCTCTTCCATGGACACTTAGGAAAAGCTACCAACAACATGGCAGAACTAATGGATTTGGAACAATGCTTAGACCTTCTAAAACAGGATAATTGCCAAAATGTCATAATAGAAGTTGATTCTGAGTTAGTCATCAACGCAGCCAAGAAAATCAGTCATGGAACAGGGACGGAAAAGGTTACCAAACACTGGAGGTTAGCTCAAGTTCTCCAAAAAATTCAGGGACATCTTCAGGAACTGCGCACACTTAGATTCATCCATGTGTGTAGAAAAGCTAACAAACTGGCGGACATTATTGTCAACCAAGGTGTCAGCTGTAAGGACAGCGCAATTTTGATGGAATGGCACGCAATGCCGTAGGGCAATCTGAGAAATCAATGTCAAAACCAGGCGGAAGAGGACAGAGAAGTGTTTATATGCAAAACTAAAGAAGCAAATTTGTAATGAGCAGATTTCAATAGGTTACACAATTTTGGTCAGAGAGGTCTAAGATGGAAGGTTGTCCAGGGTCAACCTCAATACTCATGGTTACCACCTTCCAGAATATCCTTGAAGTAGGGTGAAAAGATTTCTCAGTCGAGAGAGAGGTTGAAGGAAATAGGGGTAGACATCAGTTCAGGCCACAACATCACTCAATTTTCCAGTGGTGGGAGGTAAAACCACTACCTAAGTTTCGCATCGCTTTAATCCCTAAGGAGGTTTCGAACAATTTGCAGCGATACCATAGAACGCATGACATGTGGATGAGGGCGGGGTCCAAATACCACCCTCATGACACACTAAAGTTCGTTGACTTTGGTTGAGCAATAATCGGCTCAGCGGTCCGGTGTTGCAAGGAAGATCAAAATTCAGGATCGAGCGAGCAGTTTGGTGGGGTCCGGGGGTTAACCTTCTTGCCTCTTCCTAGAGCGATGTATACCTCCACTGTCAAATTAAAAAAAAAAAAAAAAATGCACGGTTGTGATGGAAAAGCAGGAAGGTATTTGTATTCAAAAAGTGTTGGGTGGGTAGTTTTTGGGAAGCTGAGGGCTTGGCTTCAAAATGGCATTTTCTTTTTTACCTTAGGCCACACAGTTTGATGGTTGTATGTACATATTGTAAATTTTGTTTGAATTAATGACATGAAGGCACGACTCTTGCTTTAGCAAAAAAAGAATGTCATGGCAGGATAGGAAATTATTCAACTAAGTAACAATTTGATTCTGAGAGGCTCGGTACCTTTATAAAGATTGTTTGATTCTAATGATGTGGCAGTAAAGCCAATAATGATGTCGAGTGATGGTGAGATGGAGGACTATAATTTGGGAACCAAAAGTGACCCAAATGTAGTCAAAGTTTCCAAAACTTTGAAAAAAGAACAGAAACCAAAATATGAAAAATTATTGAAATAATTTGTTGATATATTCACTTAGAGGTACGAAGATTTGAAGATTTATGATCAGTCTGTCATCCAACATACTATACCGCTTAAGGAGGATGAAAAACCATTTAAACAAAATTTAAGAAGGATTAATCTGAAGCTATTGCCACTAATTGAGAAAGAAGTAAAGAGGTTGTTGGATGCAAAAATTATCATTCCACTCAGATTTTCCAATTGGGTAGCAAACTTGGTGTCGGTGAGGAAGAAAAGTGGGGAAATTTTCCTATGTGTGGATTTTAGAAATTTAAACAAAGTCTCACTCAAGGATAATTATCCTTAATTGAAAATGGATCACATTCTTTAGAAGGTGTTTCGTGCAGAAAGTATTTCCATGCTGGATGGGTCTTTAGGATACAGTCAAACCCTAGTTGACCTAAAAGATCAGGAGAAATTGCCTTCACCACACCGTGGGGTGGGTTCATGTATTCTAAGATGCCATTCGAACTTATGAATGCAGGAGCTACTTTTCAACATGCAATGGACATCACCTTTACTGACGAAAGAGGTAAGTTTGTGGTAATTTATCTAGACGGCATTATTGTTTTCTCAAAATCTGAATCTGCCCATCTAAAACAGCTGAGGACAGTTTTAAGAAACTACAGGAAATTTGGAGTTTCTCTAAATCCAAAAAAGTCTCATTTCGCCATGAAAGAAGATAAGTTTTTGGGACACAAAGTATCAAAGTACGACATCAAGATAGACCCCAGCAGAGTGATAACAATCCAAAATATTGAGCATCCAAGAACAAGAATGAAGTGCAATCTTTCTTAGGTAGAGTAAATTTTCTATGACGTTTTATTCCGAATTTTGGAGAAATTTTAAAGGTGATAACATGTATGCCTAAGAAAGGGATAAAATTAAGTGGATTGAGCAAGCAAATAATTCTTTTAATGATATCAACAGAGCTTTAGGCCAAACACCTTTACTCATTATCCAAATTTTTCAAAGGATTTCATGATTTTCTCTTCAACCTCTGAACACACTATCTCTAGGTGTTGCTTTAGATGAATGAGGCAAGTCAAGAACAATCCATATCCTTTTTCAGCAAGGTGTTAATGGATGTTGAACTGAAGTACAACATTCTTAACAAACATGCCTATGCATCAATTAAAGCACTAAAATATTTTAGAGTTTTTATTTTTCATTCTCATGTGACTGCATATGTGTCAAATGCTGCAATAAAGAGTATCTTAGTACAGCCAAACAGTGATGGAAGAAGACGGACTTGGATTAAAATTTTTGAGTTTGACTTGGAAATTAAACCTACCTAGTTAATTAATGGACAGGGTCTAGATAGACTAATGACTGAAAAAAAATCTTGATGTTGTTGGTATAAATTCTATTTTTGAATTATTAGATCTGTTAGGTGAAGAATCAGTTGTTAAGGTTGAAGATTGTTTTAAACAATGTTCGTGGTATGTTGATGTTGTTTACATTTTGCATAATTTACAAGTACCACTAGGAATAGATAATATACGGGCTAGATTTTTGAGATAGAAATCTGTTAAGTATTGTCTTTTGAATGGTTATCTATACTAGAAAGATCCTGGGTATTTTATTGAACTTCCTACTACAAGATGAAGCAAATAAAATGAGTAAAGAGTTTCATGAAGGAGCATGTGGGGTATATCATTACTGGAAGGCCATAGTAGATAAAATCCTGAGAGCTAGATTTTATTGGCCTACCCTATTTTCTGATGCTAGAAAGGAAGTAGCAGCTTGTCACCAATGTCAGTTGTTTGAGGGTAATTCAAGACTAATGTCTTTATCTTTGAAACATATATTTGTGGAGGCACCTTTCCAATAGTGGGGTCTTGACTTTATAGGTGAAATTCATCCGGCATCATCATCACAGCATAGATGGATCTTGACAGAGACAGATTTCTTCAAAAAGTGGACTGAGGCACTTTTGAGCCAGCGAGCTACTGATCTTGTGGTTATTCAATTCTTAGAAAATATTCTTTCTAGATTTGGTTGCCCCAAGAGGATTGTCATTGATAATGCACAGTGCTTTAAGTCTAAGAGGTTAGTAAAATTATGTGAAGACTACCATGTCAAGCTTAGCCATTCCGTAGCCTATTACCTTCAAGGTAATGGACTTGCAGAATCCTCCAATAAGATTTTGGTCAAAATTATTAAAAAATTGTTAGAAGATAACAAAAAAGTTTGGCACACAAAAAAGCTTTCCTTATGGGAAGATAGAGTTAGTACTAAGAGGTGAATCAACAGTTCTCCTTTCCAGTTAGTGTATGGTGTTGACTTGTTTTTTCATGTTTCAATTGGAATGCCTATTATGAAATATTTGCAAGAATTGGGAGAAGAACCAAATCAACTATAGAGAAGGACAAATAATATAATTGAAGTGCAAGAACCAGAGAAAGGGTGTATGAAAAATCTCAAGAAGTACAAGATCAGATTAAGAAAGTTTTTGACAGAAAAACTAAAGAGGATGACTTCAAATGCCAAGACTTGGTTTTAAAATGGGATGCATGCATTGAAGATAAGGGTAAACAAGGGAAGTTTGAAAACATTTGTAAAGGGCCATACAGAATTTTAGCTTTCCGAGGTAAGAATGATTTCATCTTAGAAGGTCCGCAAGCATAATTCATGTCGGTAGGTCTAGTCAATGGATGTTTCCTGAAGCATTATATCTCCTAAATACAGAATAATTTTCAAGTTTCGTTGTACATATCCATATGTTTTTAAAAATATCTCGTAGGTGTGGATCAATATTCAAAGGGACTTGAAGCCCGAAGTGAAGGCCCTAAGGTTCTGCTGATATTCATCTAAAAATAAAAAGTTTTTTAGAAATAGTTATATTTTTTCAAGTTCAGAGTTTGTAAAATCGTCTCTTAAAATGAAGAAGTCTTTATTTCTGAGTCAGTTTTATTTTGAACTAGTGCTCGTAATGGATGAGGCAACTGATCTATGGGGAGTTCTTGCTGCCATCATTGATTGACAACATCCTCATGAAGCCAGTTGTTATCACAAGAAAATCCATTTGTTAAATTGTTTAGAAAATGTTGACAGTTGCAGTGTCAACATCTTAATTGTAATAAATAGGGAAAATTTCTAATAGCGTGGCCATCAGCATTTTTAACAATCCAATATGTTCTTGCGAAGGAAATATCTGACAACAAGTGTAGCAACATTTTTCATTTTGACTGGCAAGCCAATAGTTAGCGCCAAAACCAATTTTCAAATGCAAAAAGTGATGATTGTGTTGACCACATCAGCGTCAGTGTTTCCATCTGTTTCGAAGGGTAAAAACACCAGTTAAATCATTTTTCCTCTGCTGCAATGAATGAACATCATTTAACATGACCTTACCATATGATACAGATTTTATTTGTAATCATAACCTGAAACAATGTGATTTTTCACTCGCCACTTGTGTTATCTCAACTGCATGTCAAGTTATCTCACCTTGTCCTATAAGAAGTCTGTTTGTGTTAGTTTGAAAACATTTTCACTTGGCATTGGCAACTATTTTTTTCATAGGGATTCAGGATCGAACCCTGGGAAGACTATGTAGCGAAATGGGAAAAGGAGGTAAGATGAACTAATCTAAGCCCAAAGGACCAGATTTGTTGGACATTTACCCTGAAATCCTTCGGTTGTTTCAGTAGGTTGGCTGGAGCAAATTCTTCCACGTTGCAATGACTACCATGATGCAGTGGCTCGTCGTTTGCGCAAGGGTTTGATGGGAATCGTGTGGAGGTGGGAGGCTTATCATTGCAGTTACAGAGCAAACCATTGTTGAGGTCGCAGCCTTACCAGCAAATGGTGAGAAGATTTTTCACAGTCATGTTTTGGCAGGGATCAATGTCCCTTTCTTCTTCAAAGAATAATTCAGAGGGAAAAATGGAGGGATGGAGTTCGAAAGGAGTGGTTTTAGGACCAATGGCATGTCCCTTTACGCCTCTATTGGTAATATATTACGTGTGAAGGCCGGTTTAAATGGGTAAAACTCTACCAGTTTTATTTTCTCACACATCTTGTCGATCAGACTAGAATCAATCCATGTTTTTATTTGTTAGAGAGCCTTAAACATATGGTAGCTAGGTTTAGGGCCTGCACTAATCCCTCGCCTCATTTTATATACCACAAAGCCCTGATAAAATTGATAATAGAAAGTCTTCTAGCTAAGGCAGAAAGAACCTGGAATCAATTACTTTTATGGGCAGGTTTTCAACCTCAACCCATTAAGAGAAGAAGAGGCAGACCACAGACTTCCAAAAAAGGGAAAAAGGCTAAAAGTCAAGCTCATATTGAACCCCCTCCCAACCAGGAAAACTTAGGAGTTCCATCTACATCATCTGGTCCAAAAGTTCCTAAAGTTTATGAGAGGAAAAGTGTTCGGATTCATAAATCATGCCCTGTACCCCCTACGAACCCACCTGTTGACATTGGCTCTTCCGATGTTATGATTCCACATTCCAAAAATTCGCCTGGAAACGCAGCTAAAACAGAGGATCCTAAGGGAAAAGAACCATAGGTTGACAACAAAGAGGAGGAGACATTGTCTGAGGTTTTCAAGGGTGGCAATAGACATACCAGGCCAAGTAATAAGTTAAGATACAAGATCAAACTCAAAAATAACCCAGAGTTGGCTAAGAAGGTGATTGATACCCATGGATACAAGGCAGAGAAAAAAGAAGAGATTGGAGAAGGTAGATGTATTGCTTAGAGTTTCTAGTTGATCCAGGTGGATATTGGTGGCCACCTGCCTATTCCACTTGGGCCCTCACCATTGTTTCTTTCAGTTTTTTAGTTTCCTTAATTGTAGAATAGTTTACTATTTTTGGTAGTTTTTCGTATCTTGAACTTCCGGAGCCATTTTGAGGCCCTAAACGACGTTGTTTTGGCAAATTTTCTCATTGATTTTTAAGGCAATCACATAAATTACTATAGTCCTCAGAGAGATCTTTCCAACAAGGTATCATACACGTCAAACAAAGATAATATGACCAAGTTACGACCCTAGGAAGTTGGCTGCCCAACTAACCCCAACAGGGCCCATAAACTCTTGGTATTACATCTCCTCGGGTTAGGATTTTGGTTGTTTAGGATTTTTCTATTATTGTTCAATAATAAAAAAGGCCCTTTAGCCTCATTATAACTCAGTTTAGAGGCATGTAGTCGCCACATCTCTTCTCAAAGATAATCTACCATCGTCCAAGCTAGTATTATTTCCATTCTGTTTGTAAGCATATTTCAGTATTTGATATGAATGAAATGAAGTGTTATTTCTACTGCATCTCTGTATTTATGGTTATATCTATAATTTTTTGTGTTCATGTTTAAGTTCGGATCAGTGGTATGGGAGCGGTCTGCTCTCTCTATTTTTCTTTGCATTTCCCTAATGAGGTCGGGATATAAGGAGTTAGGGATTGAACTAGTCGAACCTTTGAAAGATCAGCCTCGCAAATCCTGATGGCCTCCCATGGCAAATGAAAATAAATATGAGGGGGCAAGAGATCCTATCAAAACCTTGCTTGAAGAATCCCTCGAGTGACGAAGGAACGCGATGATTAACAAATTTGCCCAGATCTTTCTACGACTACGCAGGGGTGACGCATCTACTTCCAGCAGCTACTCTAGAACCACCACACCTTTTAAAGTACAAGTTAACTTTGAAATTCCCATATTTGAGGGTCAGATAGATGCGGATATTGTAGATAAATAGTTAAATCTGCTAGAAGGATATTTTTTTGTTCATGATTTTTCGAGTCGGGAAAAGATCACTTTTGCACTTCTCAAAGTTGCCCCCCACGTTAAGCACTGGTGGGAAACCTACTGCGAGCAGAATAATGACAATACAGCCTCACTATTTTCAGTTGCACCCACTTTGAATTCATTCTAGGATGCCATCAAGGAGCAGTAATACCCTGTCGGAAGCTATGAGGATAAATACATAAATTGGACCACGCTGATGTAGGGAAGGGATTAAGACATGCTAGAGTTTACTAATATTTTTCATACCCTTCACACAAAGTTAGGTATCAAGGATTCTGAGCGGCATTTGGTACTCAAATACCACGGTTGCCTACACAAGTACATCCAGGATGAGATGGAGTTCCTGGAGTTCAAGACTGAGCAGAAGTTTAGACAAAAGAAGTAAGACTTTGCATCTGCGAATCCGAAGAACAAACGACAAATCCAAGGCGGGGTGACCCAAGGCAACCCGTCGAAGCTGCAAGAAAATAATACCACCATGAAGTCAAAGAAGGACACAGGAAAGTGGTGTGAGTTTCATAAGAGCCTCACTCATGACACAAGTGAGTGTCGGACCAAGCAGTCATTGGTGGCCGAGTTGTAGGCTTCAGAATCATATGCATATTCTAACCTTGAGTCAGAACCTGACAAGGGGAATGACAAAGGGAAACAGATTATTGATGTAGAGCTCAGTGCCATTGTTGCCACCACCAAGATCCAGAAGAATGAGCCTGAATATCCATAGGAGGGGGGGCATCTTTT
Source organism: Pinus taeda (assembly GCA_000404065.3). Lineage (NCBI taxonomy): Eukaryota > Viridiplantae > Streptophyta > Pinopsida > Pinales > Pinaceae > Pinus > Pinus taeda. The sequence continues at coordinate 166,734 of APFE031035132.1, read as the reverse complement.
CCACCCACAAATGTGGGTGAAGGGTTCATCGCTGCAATTGCGGAAAGTGGTAGCCAAAAGAACCTCATTTCAGCAAAGGTCATGAAGCGGCTAGGCCTACTGACCATACCACACCCGCAACCATACATCATTGGGTGGCTTCACCAAGGATGAGATATCTGAGTCAGCCAGCAGTGCCTCCTTCCCTACAGCATTAAGCCCTTCACAGATGAGGTATTGTGTGATGTTTCTCCTCTTAACGTTCGTAATGTATTATTAGGACAACTATACTTGTGGAAGCGACATGTTGTATATGAGTCTAGACATTTCTCTATGATTATTTCTTTGATCTTTGCTAAGAAATGCAGTAAGATCATCTCCCAGAATAGGAATTTTATTTTCTTTCTGGTTCCCTCTCAAAGTAAGGGGAATATTGTAGCCACATCCATGGCCCCCAGGAAGGGCCTCCACACAATAGAAGTAGGTGGATACGGTCATGAAACAATACAGGGGCATCTTCTCCTTACCCACAGGGGTACCATTGCACTGTCAGGTCAAGCATTCGTTCGATCTAACTCATGGAGCACCTCTACCCAACAAGCTGATATATTGCTGCTCCATTGTGGAAAATGCCAAGTGCAAGCAGTGACATGATCAACATCAGGTGCCACACAAGTTTGAGGTGGGCGATAAAGTCTGGTTACATTTATAGAAAGAACATCTTACAAGAGCTCATCGGAAGCTCAGACCACTCCGACATGGTCCTTACACCATTACCAAGGCTATGGGAAACAATACATTGGAGCACAACATTCCCCCATTCCTTGGCTTGCACACAGATTTCAATGTAGATTGCCTTCAGCCATACTGTCCACCATTGTTGGACACATCTGACATTTTAGAACAGCTCACACCAACAGAGCTCAACCCAGACTTCATGGAATATGCCACAACTGATTAGATCATGGACACATAGATCAAGAACACTCAGCAACAAAGGATACAGCTATATTGAGTTGTCAAGGTAGGCCAACTCCTTCACCAAGGCAAATGGCTCACCACGGACCAAATTCAGCAGAAGTTTCCTCATCTCATGGAGGAACTCAACGCAATGGGGACCATTGCTTCCTAAGGGGGGAGGACTAATCCAGGTGGATATTGGTGGCCACCCGCCTATTCCACTTGAATCCTCACCATTGTTTCTTTCAGGTTTTCAGTTTCCTTAATTGTAGCAAAGTTTACTATTTTTGGCAATTTTCTATGTCATGAACTTTTAGAGCCATTTTGAGGCCCTAAATGATGTTTTTTTGGCAAAATTGCTCAGTGATTGCTACAACAATTGCATCATCCATTGTATTACTTAGAGAGATCTTTCCAACGAGGTATCATATGCGTCAAACAGAGATAATATGACCAAGTTACGACCTTGGGAAGTTGGCTACCCAAGCAACCCCAACGGGGCCCATAAAATCTTGGTGTTACATCTCCTCGAGTTAGGGTATTGATTGTTTATGGGTTTTCTTTTATTTTTCAATAATAAAAAAGGCCCTTAAGCCTCATTGTAACTCAATTCAAAGGCATGTAGCCGCCACATCTCTTCTCAGAGATAAGCTACCATCGCCCAAGCTAGTCTTATTTCCATTTTGTTTGTAGGCATATTTCAGTAATTGATATTAATGAAATGAAGTGTTATTTGTGTTGCATCTCTGTATTTATGGTTATATCTGTATTTTTTGCGTTCTTGTTTAAATTCAGATCACTAGTGTTATTTCAATCAGCTATAAACTATGTCTCACTTCATTTTTCTTCTTCCAATTTCTCAAACAATCAAAGGATTTGATGCTATCATGCTTTTTGTAGCTCATTAGATCTGTAACTACTTGTTTAGAACTAGACTCCGTGCCCAATGGTATGTTTTGTAAACTTCCCAACTAATTTCATCCTATGATCTAAAAATGACCACCGAAATCAGTTGCAGAAAACTTCTATTATAGTGACCATAGAGTAGTTGAGTTTTACAGAGAGATCCTTTTCCAGGTTGAAGGGACAACTTTCAACCTAAAAGAGGTTCTAAGGTTACCATAGGGTTTTTCATGCAGTCAGGGTTTTCCCTAAGTGATAACATAACCATAGAGATTCACCCCCACTTTACCATGGAGATTAGCTTTTGATACAATCCCATGGGCCAATACCATGGCTTATTAATACCACATCCCAATATGACGTGTTGATGAGACATTTTATTTAATTAATTAATTTGATATAAATTAATTAAAATAGCATAACTAACTCAGAGATAAATCTTAACCCTTTAAATTGTGAATAGTACTATAAATATTTGAGCATATTCCATGGAGGTTAAATCTATATCATCCACCTAATAATCACTAATAATTAAGTTAAATTTTTGGAAGACTTATTCTAAAATAAACATGCTTATGCTTATTGGCATATTATAAGGTGGATGGTAGAGGATTTTCATGGTAGAGATTTATCCTTCACAAAATATTTTGTAATATACATAGTAGTATACAAAAATCAAAGCTTGAGATTTATCTTCAAATTAGTTATGCCCTTTTTTTTCTTTTTGATTAAATAGATTGCACTAGAGATGCATTTTATAGTCAGTATGAGGATAGGGCAATGTGTGATTTCGTTTGTGTTCAACATGCAGTTGACATGTGTCCTTTTAAAATAAAAATAAAATATTATCTAACTAAAAAGAACAATGTAGGTTATACTAAAAAACAAAAATGAATATAGATATTTAGTTATTTTTAATTAAAAACATTATAAAACATCAATAATCTTACTCTCATTGTGCTCATTCAATTTATTCTTGATAATATAAAGAAGATGTAAAAATGTTTCATTCTCACTCTTGGTTATAAATAAAATATTTCAATGTCTAGAATCAACCATGTATCGCTCGAGTACAAAACTAACCTAGTTGCCAATTCCTTTGGATTATATATATACAAAGCTACAACACCAATCTTGCCAAGAAAGACGAGGAGCCAAACAGTTAGTAACTAAGAAAATTATAAGTCCAATAGACCAATTTGGTCTCAGTGGACGTTAACCATCATCATCATCATCATATATATCTATATATATATATATATATATATATATAGTATATGTATTGTATGTATGTTATATTCACTTTTTAGTATATGAAGAAGATGTTATAATTTTATTATCATTTTTTTAAATATATTCAATATAGGACTTAAATAATCTATTTCAATATCCATATCCATATTAAATTAATATTATAGAGATAGAAAAAGTTAAAAATAAATAAATAAATAAAATGTTTACAATAATAAATTCCAATGTACAAAGAAAAAATTAAAAATAATTAATTCCTAATAAGAGAGAAATGTATAATTCATTTAATTTAATAAAAATAGATTTGTGAAATTAAAAAAATATTAATATATAAAAATTTCAATGTGAATTATAAATAGAATATGTTAATATGTAGGATTTATATATATATATATATATATATTATATATATATAACAAATAAAAACATTTTGCTTTGATGGGGGTGTATCAACACATGGCAGGTTCACCTCGGAGTACACCTCACGAGGCACGCGATAGGTGTAAACGTGCTGAACCATAAAGTCCTGTGACGGGTCAGTGGTTGATCGAACCCTCCATAGGCGCCTCTCGTTGTTATATTCTATGGTGGTTATGGTATAACAATTGTGGTTTCTTGGGCAATGAAATCTGCGTATAGGGTGGCAGACAAGAGTGTTAAAGGCTGAGCAAGCTTTCCATGACCATTGAGTAGTTGGACGTCTGCAGAGTGTTCGGATTATGGCATTGTGGATTCTCTATGAGGCTGGTTTGCAAATAGTTCATATACGATCCTAGTTCGTTTGAAGGTTTTTCACCCCTCGGGTGCCTCAAGGTTGGTTATGCATAGTGGAACCCCCGGTGCCACCGAAGGAGGGTTGCTTTCGGCTAGTGGGTACTCGGCGGTCTCTAGGTTCTTGTTTCTATTTGGTTAAGGTCTCTTCCTCTGTCGTGGTTGTTGGTGGTGGTTCATAACTCGACATTGCCCATTACCTTGTGGAAGGAATGGCTTTGTCTATGGGCACATTTTCTTTGTGAAGATAACTCTCTCACAACCAGTTAGGGTTTGTGGTGGCACCTACCTATATAGAGGCCCTTTGGAAAATTCCACGAAGGAGGGGGTGCTCCTGTTCATGGGGTAGTGTATAATTCCCTTGTTATTTTTCTTTGAATTCTGTATATTGAGGAATTGCATGAGCTATCGAGAATTTTGTTTTATGGTTTTGGGTAGAGAATTGGTTCTTTTGTTTCACCTATGGACTGATAACATATTAGCGTCATTCAAGGGATCCACCAGAGTGATTCTTGTACAACTTCCTTTGTTGTCTTGGCTTGGTCAGTGATGTGGGGCCACAATGGGATGTGTGTGGCATTGTTCGTAGTGGCTAGGGCATTTGCAGGTGGCTATTTCCTCCTGGTAGGTTGTACCCTCTCTAGTCATTCTAGTTAACGGTATTTGGAAGTGGCTAGTCATGCCTCAGCAGCGTGGGCATCCCTGCTATGGAGGAGGGCATCAGGGCCATGCTAGACGGAAAAACAGTGGTTTGATCTCGGCTTTAGAGGATGTGGTCAACGAAGAATGGGTGTATGACATCACTCAATCTCGTGAGCATTCGTCAGGTCAAGTGGAGGCTCCAGCCTCATTGGAAACCATTGCAGATCAGTTGAGAGGCATCCAGACCAACCTGGATATCATGAGAGATCATCGGTATGAATATTGGAATGAATTGGTGGCATATTTTAATGAAATCTAATTCTACCTCAATGAGACATTGAAGTTGCTTGAGAGTATATGTCGCAATTAGAGATGCCTCAATGATCTTCTGCATGATTTGGAGGCTGATACAGGTGGATGTTGGTGGCCACCCACCTATCCCACTTGGACCCCCACAATTGTCTCTTTCAGTTTTTCATTTTCCTTAATTGTAGCACAGTTTACTATTTTTAGCAGGTTTTCGGGTCCTAAACTTCCAGAGTTGTTTTGAGGCCCTAAACAACGTTTTTAGGAAAATTGGGAGAAACATGGGCCTATGGATTCATGTTTCTCTTACCAAATTTGTAGTCCTTAGATAGATCTTTCTAGCAAGGTAGTGTGTGCATCAAACAGGGATCGTATGCCAAAGTTACAACCCCGAGAAGTTGATGTACCAATTTACCCAAAACAGGGCCCATAGTTTGGCGCTTCATCTCCTAGGGTTAGGTTTTTGGATGTTTAGTGTTTTCCATTATTTCTCAACAATAAATAGGCCTTTGAGCCTCATTGTAACACAGTTCACAGGAATGTAGCCGCCACATCTCTTCTTATAGATAAGCTACCATCGCCCTAGCTGGTTTATTTCCATTTCTGTCTGTAAACATATTTTCAGTATTTTATATTAATGAAATGAATTATTATTTCTGTTGCATCTTTGTATTTATGGTTATATTTGTAATTTTTTGCATTCCTATTTAAATCTGGATCAGTGGTATCAGAGTGGTCTTCTGTTTCTCTATTTTTCTTTGCATGTCCCCAACGAGGTCGGGATATAAGGAGTTAGGGCTTGAACTGGTCGAACCTTTGCAAAACCAGCCTCACCTCCCATGGCGGATGAAAAGAAAGACAAGGGGGCAGGAGATCCTATCAAAATATTGCTCAAAGAAGCCCTCAAGTGACAAAGCAACGCAATGATGGAAAACTTTGCCCAGATCCTTTAGCGGCTACCCATGGGCAACGCATCTACTTCCAGCAGATACTCTGGAAATGCCACACCCTTTAAGGTACAAGTTAACTTTGAAATCCCCATATTCAAGGGTCAGATAGACGCATATGTCATATATAAATGGTTAAATATGCTAGATAGTTTTTTTTCTGTTCATGATTTTTCCAGTCGGGAAAATATCACTTTTGCACTTCTCAAAGCAGCCCCCCATGTCAAGGACTGGTGGGAAACCTACTGCGAGCAGAAGGATGAAATTACGGGCTCACTATTTTCAACCACACCCACTTGGAATTCATTCCGGGATACCATCAAGGAGCAGTACTACCTTGTCAAGAGTTATGAGGACAAATACATAAAGTGGACCACATTGCGGCAGGGAAGGGACCAAGATGTGCCAGAATTCACCAATATTTTTCATACCCTTCGCACAAAGTTGGGTATCAAGGATTCTGAGCTGCATTTGGTCCTCAAATACCGTGGCTGCCTACACAGGCACATCCAAGATGACATGAAGTTCCTGAACATCTCCTTACTCGGCACGGCATACCGATATGTTGTCAAGATCGAGCAAAAGTTTAAATAAAAGAAGCGAGACTTTGGATCTGCGAACCCAAAGAACAAAGGACAAAGCCAAGGCCGGGTGACCCAAGACAATCCGTCGAAGCTGCAAGAAAAGAACAGGATGATGAAGTCAAAGAAGGACACAGGAAAGTGGTGTGAGTTCCACAAGAGCCCCACTCACAACACAAGTGAGTGTAAGCAGTCATTGATGGCTGAGTTGAAGGCTTCAGAATCAGATGCATGTTCCGACCCTGAGTCAGAATCTGAAAAAGGGAATGACGAAGGGAAGCAAATCATTAACATGGAGCCCAGCACCACTATTTCCACTGCCAAGGTCCAAAAGAATGAGCCTGAAGATCCAGAGGAGAGGGAGCGTCTTTTCCACTCACAGATGTGGGTGAAGGGTTCACCGCTGTAATTCGTTGTTGATAGTGGGAGCCAAAAGAACCTCATTTCAGCAGAGGTCGTGAAGCAGTTGGGCCTACTAACTACACCACACCCGCAACCGTATAGTATCGGGTGGCTTCACCAAGGACGAGATCTCTAAGTCCGCCAGCAATGTCGCCTTCCCTACAGCATCAAGCCCTTTATAGATGACGTATTGTGTGATGTTGCACCGCTTGATGTTTGTGATGTACTATTAGGCCAACCATACTTATGGAGGCGACATGTATGAGTCAAGACCTCGCTCTGTTATTACTTATCTATGTAATTCATTATTCAGGATATCGGAGATAGCCCCACCTACTGCCACCTCTTTGATCTCTGCTAAGAAATGTAGTAAGATCATCTCACAGACTAGGAAATTTATTTTCTGTCTGGTTCGCTCCCAAAGTAAAGGGAAGATCATTGCCACATCCATGACCCTCGCGAAGGGTTCCTCCATGCAGTATAAGCAGTAGAGGGATATGGTCATGAAAGAAGATAGGGACATATTCTCCTCACCCACAAGGGTACCGTTGCATTGTCAAGACAAGCATTCGTCTGATCTGACTTCTGGAGCACCTCTACCCAACGGGCCGATCTATCGCCACTCCATTCTAGAAAATGCCAAGTACAAGCAGCGACATGATCAACATCAGGTACCACACATGTTTCAAGTGGGCGACAAAGTCTACTTGCATCTACAGAAAGAATGCCTTACAAGAGCCAATCAGAAGCTCAGACCACTTTAACATGGTCCTTACACCATTACCAAGGCTGTGGGAAACAATGCTTGCATAGCATTCCTCCATTCCTTCGCTTGGACCGAGTGTTCAAAGTGGACCACCTTCGACCATGCTTCCCACCATTACTAGACACATCAAAGATTGCAGAACAACTCACTAGGGACCAAGTTCAGCAAAATTTTCCTCATCTCACGGAGGAACTCAACACAATGGGGACCATTTCTTCCTAAGGGGTGAGGAATGATCCAGGTGGATGTTGGTGGCCATCCACCTATCCCACTTGGACCCCCACAATTGTCTCTTTCATTTTTTTAGTTTCCTTAATTGTAGCACAATTTACTATTTTTAGCAGTTTTTCGGATCCTGAACTTCCGGAGCCGTTTTGAGGCCCTAAACGATGCTTTTTGGGAAAAATGGGAACAACATGGGGTTGTGGATTTATGTTGCTCTTCCCAAAGTTGTAGTCCTCGGATAGATCCTTCTAACGAGGTATTGTGCACGTCAAACAGAGATCGTATGCCAAAGTTACGACCCCAAGAAGTTGATGTACCAATTTACCCAAAACGGGGCCCATAGTTTGGCGCTTCATCTCCTAGGGTTAGGTTTTTGCATGTTTAGGGTTTTCCATTGTTTCTCAACAATAAATAGGCCTTCGAGCCTCATTGTAACATAATTTAGAGGCATGTAGCTACCACATCTCTTCTAAGAGATAAACTACCATCACCCTAGCTAGTTTATTTCCATTTCTGTCTATAAGCATATTTTCAGTATTTCACATTAATGAAATGAAGTATTATTTTTGTTGCATCTCTGTGTTTATGGTTATATCTTTAATTTCTTGCGTTCTTGTTTAAATCTGGATCAGAGGCCCGAGTGGAGCACATTGATTTCCATATGCATCAATGGGTCGATTTCCATGCAGGTCCTCCTCGAATTTTGCCTCACCACCCTCTGTGACATGTTTATCTTAGATTATTGGTCTTTTTTCATCTTTTTGTAATATAAGGCTAGTAAGCCTATCGAAAATAATGGTTATCTGGTTGCATCTTATGTTATCCCTAACACCCCTCGCTCTCCCCTCTGTCTATAGTGAAGCTCAGGGGACCATGCTGCCTAATTTTGTACTATGGATTTCACTGATGATAACATAATGATGCTCTTTTGATCGACAAAAACAAAAAACAAAAAACATTTTAATGTAGAAAATGTAATCGAAAAATAAAATTTTTCAATTTCCAAAACAATTTAATATAGAAACTATGATCTATAAATAAAATATGTCAATGTCCATGTTAAGTAATATAATTCAATGTCAAATATGTATATATTTATATAGTAAAAAAGTACTTTGTATATATTTATATAAAGAAAGTAAAAAAATAAATTATTATTGTAAAATCATTTCAAAGAGTCACTATCTTACATTTTGGCCCATTTTCAAGAATATTATATGATTGTTAAAAATTGTATATATTATTATATGAATTAATTGGAAAACGAAATTTTTATGGTAAAATCATTTCAAGTAATTTTCTCATTCTACATTTTGGCATTTTTCGTGTGATATATATATATATATATATATATATATATATATATATATATATCTAGTAATTGAAAAACTAAATTGATGATAAAATCATTTTAAGTAGTTTCATTAATCTATACTTTGGTCCTTTTCTAGGTATATTTCATTAATTTTGTTTGAAATGGAGTAAATATTTGTTGGAATTATAAGTTAGTTTAGACAATCCAATGACTCAATGGATTGTTCAAGGTATTGAATCCTTTATGCATTAGAAAATGCAAAATGCAATTTGAACAATGAAAAATTGCACATGGTGTGTAGGTGTGTGTCACCATGATAGATTTATCTTAACCAAGGACCTACTAAGCCTCAAGAGGGATCCAAATTCTTGATGTGCAAACCATTTTTCAGATTTTCCACTTTAAAAGAGGTCTGCATCTCAAGAGATTTGATCCCTTTTGGACACTTGATAGATACGTGTTTAAGATAGATATATAGTGGTTCATTAAAAAATGTCATATGAACAAGTGTAGTATAAAGTGAGTTATGGTTTTTTGGGTGATATTGATAAGCCATGGTCTTGTAGCAAAGTGTATTTACATATTAAGAATCTCCATGGTAAAGTTGGTAAATCTCCATAGTTGATAATTTTTTTCATGTTTTTTTAAATGTATATATATTTAACTTATATATTAATATTTTAATTATTTCATAATAATATAATAATTTAAAATAAATTATAATTTAGTTAGCTATAATTATTTATATAGGTATGTTAATAAATAAATATGTTTTATATTTTCTTCATATTAAATTTGTTTATAGTGGATTCTTTGATTACTTATATTTTTATTACAATTTGACAAAACATTATTGAAATTTGAAGTGGCAATGCCCAAACACTTTGTGGCAAGGTTATCAATGCAATAGCAAAGTGTTTAGACATCACTAAATCTAATGAAATTCTTCATGTGTTTGATTTTAACATTAATTACGATAACGTGGAGAGATTAAAGACTAGCATTAAGAGTGTGCCAAAGATTTGAAAAGATTCCACCATAAGAGTTGATTTACAAAGTTATGAACTTTAGAAATATGAGTTACAAAGCCAATAATAACTTATTAAATTAATTATCATAGTTTTCCTAAGTTTGGACTTAGGAAGAATTAAAAAATTCTAAAAGAATTCAATTTTGAAGATATATTATGCATGCCTGAACACAACGCCTATGTAGAGACACCTATCCGATCTACAATTGTAACACTCCCTCTTAGCAAGGAAGGTGTTTTGAACCACCCCCAACTTGTCCCTAAAGAATATAAACTTTCCTTTCATTAAGGCCTTTGTGAGGATGCCTGCAAGTAGGATGCCTGCAACTTGTTCATATGTAGGTACATATTGTAGATTCTCTATGCCTTTTTGCACATAGTCCTAGATGAAGTGGTACTTGATCCTTATGTGTTTTGACCTGTCTTTAAACAATATATTTTTTAGATCTTGATGTAACTCTAATTTTCACAATGTATCATGGTCGGCCCCAGCTCTTTATCAAACAACCCCATGAGTAACTTCCAAAGCCAAATGGACTCACATGATGCCAAACTTACTTTCATGTAATCAACCTTAGTAGAAATCATTGCAATTGACTTATGTTTCCTATTGAACCAAGAAATAACTCGAGATCCAAAGTTGAAAAAATAACTTGAAGTATTTTCCTATCAAATGTGTTACCTACCCATTCAACATCTGAATAACCCACTAGCTTCACTCCATCTCCCTAAACATAACTCAACCCATACTCCATTGTACCCCACAAATAGTTGAGTATGTGTGTCGCTACCACCTAGTGTGGTTGCTTTGGCTCAACCATAAATTGACTAAGTGTATTGACAACAAAACATATATTCAGTCTAGTGTTGACCAAATACATAAGAGAGTCAATGAACTTCCTATATAAAGTGGGATCCACTACCTTTGACTTAGAAGCATCAATTTCCTTCCAATTAGTCACCATTGGCATAGTCATAGGCTTGCAGTCATTCATCCTAAATCACTTCAGGATCTCCACAACATACTTCCCTTGTCCAAGGAATATGTGCCCATTTATCTACCATTCCTCTAGCCCCAAAAAGTAATGCATTAACCCCATATACTTCATCTCAAATTATTGAGCAAGATCCCTATTGTAATCTGCAATGAGCTTCTCTAAACCTGTAAGAAACAAGTCATCTACATATAACACAAGAATGAGTGGCTCTCCCCTAACTAATATGCAGTATAGGTTTGAGTCAGCATCACTCTGGGTGAAGGTCATCCCCAATAGATAGTTGTTTATCCTGGAGTACCATGCACGTGATGCTTACTTGAGTCTGTACATTGCTCTCTTCAACCTACAAACATCATAATCCCTCCCATGCACCTTAAATCCCTCTAGTCTCTCTATAGACCTCCTCTTTAATCACACCATTAAGAAATGCCATCTTGATGTCCATCTAACAGATCTTCCAACCCAAATTAGCGGAAATGGAAATCATGATCAGATGGAAGATTACCTGGCTCCAAGGGTGAATGTCTCATCATAGTCAACTCCTTCTCTCTGAGAGAACCCTTTAGCCATGAACCAAGCTTTAAAATTCTCAAAAATACCATCAGTTGTGTGTTTGATCTTATAGACCCACCTAGATCCCACCATTGATTTCTCTTTAGGCCATGGCATAACCTCTCATATATCATTCTTCATAATGGAAGAGTACTCTTCCACCATGACATCCCTCCACACTTGTTGTGCATATGCCTCCTAAAAATTGGAAGGCTCGGCCTCAATCAACTCGCTCATAAGAGCCATGTAACTGGAAAATATATGTAGTCATTTTCTCTCCCTAATTGAAGTCTTGGTAGCATCCACCTGCTTCTTAGATTCTCTTAAGGTATGCTCTTCCCATTTTAGCCTCTTCAACCTGGAAGTATCAACCCAGATAATGGAGCATCTTGATCCTCCTCATGCTTATTTTTTTCATCCTACACACAAGTATGGGGTCGTGTAATCGGAAATGGTGATCTCCCTTCTTTCTTTGGTGCTTTGTGCTCCTCAACCTCTGCTACAATTGCCACTAATCCATAAGAATTTCTGAAATCCTTGTACTCCTCAAATTTCACATCCCTTTGCACCATTTTCTTCCTTTGTATGGGGATGTAGACTTTGTAATCCTTTGAAGTCTTGTTGTATCCAACAAAGATACCTTTATTCATAGTATGAATGAGTTTCATCCTCTTGTTTGATGGAACGTGGAAATAAACTAAGCACACAAAAATTTGAAGATGTCCAACCTCTGGTTTCTTCCCTGCAAATGCCTCTTTAGGGTTCATCCTCCCCAACATCTTGTGTGGACTCGTATTTTGCAGATAATTTTTTGTGTTACATGCGTCTTTGATAAGAACATAGGCAGATACTAATCATGTAGCATTTCTTTCACTACCTTATATATGGCTTTGTTCTTCATCTCTAATACTCCATCCTGTTATGGGTTATATGGAATTATCAAATCCCTCTTAATTCCAGAATCTGCACAAAACTCCTTGAAGGCATTGGAGTTGTACTCGCATCCATTGTTAGATCTAAGCACCTTGATCTTTCTCCACGTCTAGTTCTCCACAAGAGCTTTAAACTCTTAGAAGTAACTTAATACCTTGTCCTTGGTATTCATAAAATAGATCCATGTTTTCCAAGAATGGTCATCTATGAAATTCACATAGTCGTTGAACCCTACAATAGACATGACTAACAAGCGCCCACATGCATTTGAATTGATCAATTCCAAGATCCCCTTGGACCTATTTCCACTGTTGGGAAACACACTTGGTGTACTTGCACATGGCACACCCCTTGCACATGCCATGATGATCTATAGTGAAATTAGGGAGCCTGATCAAAGCCTCCTTGAGCACTTTGAGTTCTCCAATATTGGTGCAAGTGTGTCCTTATCCTATGCCACAACTCCCCCAAGTCACAATTATTGTTAATCCTACTCACAAATATTTAGTTGGCTCAAACTGAAGTTTGTATAACTTGTTCCTTATCACTCCCATCACCTTTGTTATGCTGAAGCTAGAACCTTTGGTACAAGTATACACCTTTCCATCTTGGAAAATAACCACGTAACCCTTGTCCTCCAAGGCTAAAGTAGAAATCAAAAACTTCCCAGGCTAGTAGAGGCTTCCTGGACTCCCTCTAAAACTTAACCGTTCCACTTCATGTTGGCCTATACTTAGCATTGTAACCAAGCTCAATGTGGAAATACAAAATGTGCTCTTATAAATTGGTAAAGGAGTCTCACACTCCAGTCATGAAATGAAGTGCCATTTTTGTACAACACACTAGTGGCCATTGAACCAGAGAGACACATGATGAGTGAGAACTCATCCTCAAATATGGTTGCAAAATCATCCATCTTAGTTGTAGTAGTGACCTGCTTCTTTTGTTTTACCTTTTTATTGTTAGGGAATTAGCTAGAAATTTTCCCTAATTGGTGGAAAGAAAAGAATTTCACTTTACTAGCATTGAACTTCTTTTTATTTCCCTTCGAGGTAGCTCCCTCAATGAAACATTCCTTTCCCTAAGAGGTTAGGGCCATATTATCTTCCTCCTCAACCTTCTTCTTTTTCTCTCCATGCTAAGACCCTTCTCAAGTCTCCTCCTCTGTGAAATCATTACACAGCTTTTCCCAGGTGGGAAGATTCTCTTGTCCCACAATGCATTTTACAAAGACATCCTACTGCTTTGTAAATCCATTCAAGGCTACATGCATCGGTTCTAATTCAGATATTGTCTCCCCTATAGCTTCTATCTCATCTCGCACCTGCATAAAACTGGTAAGGTAGGAAACCACATTCTCTCCCTTAAACATCTTTGTGCCATAGAGGTTTTCCTTTAGCACCATCTTCTATTTATGGTTGTCACTCTGGCACAATTTGGTGAGTGCATCCCACATCTCTTTGGTAGACTTAAACACAAATAAATGGGGAATCGGGTGATCTTTCACCATGTCCAATATGATCCTATGTGCCCTTGCTTCTTTCACCTCATGGAGATCAAGGGAAATAGGGATCTAACACTAGCAGATCCACTATGGAGTTAGCAAATCTCTAGAACGCGTTCTCCTTGAGAATGGTTGTGATCCATAATTTCCACTAAAGCTAGTTTGAGGCTCCTTCTAACCTGTCTTCATACCTTATGTTATCACTCCTTAATTTCCCTAGGTTGTTGAGAGAAACCCAAAGGTAACCACAAAAACTGCTTGCAAAGCTGAGATCTAGCCCTTCCATCTTCAGAGAGGGATCTCTTTATTTTATTTAAATTTTGTTTTAAGGTATTAGGCTAGTTAATGAGTTCTAAGGTTGGTTTTTCAAATATTTGGTTGAAAATTGCAAGGAAAGACCATTGGACATGGAGTCATGAGTCTTAGGGTGATCAAATACAAAAATAACAGAGCAGTTGTAACAGGGCAGGATAGGAAAACTTTTGGATCTTTTAAAGTATTTGTGGAATGTTTAGAATGAAAATGATTTAAGTTCAAATAAATATAGAGCATGCTGAGATGAATTATATACTTAACATTAGATTGAAAACATTAATATTGTTTACAAGCCAGAGCAGAGTACATTTAAGCAATTTTGGTCCTTAATCTTCTTGAAACAATAGAGAGTGAAAACATATGGAAAACTGAGAAAAGAAAAATTCCACATGAAAAAGTACATCACCAAATAGTCTGACATGAGAATCCTAGAACAAAACTTCTTTGTATTATTGCAAATTGATCACTTCATTAGAGCACAGTTGACATCAAAATGTGGCTCCTTTCTTCATACAAGTTTCAACCTATACTAAGTCTTATTAAAATATATTTATAGACTTTTTACTAAACTAACTTTAGATTCCAAAAAGGAAGTGATTACAAAATAATATCTAACAATTTCTGCAAAAATTTAAACATTAAACTAAAGATAAAATCAATCACTCGAAAACTGCAAAAGCTCTGGAATTGTTGGAAAATCTTTAGCCTTCAAATCTGGAAATTGGTTTTTAAATATTGATCCCCTACCTTGGAATCTGGAGAGGTCGAAGTTGTCTTCACAAAACCTGCTAATTGCCCTCTCAAAACTGATTAACTCTGCCACCTGTATCAACTAGCTTGCCGTTTGACTGCAATTTCTGAGCCAAAAAATTTGAAAATAATTGCATGTGTGTGATATTTTCCACCTAGTTGATCAATAAATTATTTTTATTTTGGAGTTAAATCAAATTTATGTGCCAAACCTTTTTTCCATAGTATTTTCCTTCATCATCATTAAATAGTTCATCATTGTCCCAGAATATTTGGGAAGAAAATATTTTGAATAATATTTCCAATACCTGTAAATTATTTGTTCTTTATACCATAACAATAAACATGTATTTGTTCTTTGTAAGTCGCATTTCACTCAGCCTCCTTCATTCATAAACTTATTTCATAATTTCCCACCACATTTTTATTTAAATTAATACGAATAATGGTTTTCCGGGGGGAGAAGGGGTAGGTAGTAAGTGGTTTAGGAGGGGGGATATGAAATGAGCTAAAAGTTGACTGCTGTAAAATACGATAAAGGTGAAACCACCTTTTCGAAGGGGGGTCCTAACTTAGTTTGACTTTTTCATTTTGCCTTCAAAATTTATTATTGGATGATGCATGAAAGTAAATGTATTTCTAATGGTTTAGAGATTGGGTTGCTAAGTTATTTTTGAATTAATTTTAATAATTCAAATAAATAATTTCACACTTTGGCATTTTTTTTTTGTTTTGTGGTTTTGAGGAGCAGACTTCAACTTGCTCTTTTTTTTGATCCAGAGGTTGGTTTGAAGCACTAGATATACCGTTCGAAAGTTGATTCTGAGCACTTTACCATGAAAACACCTACAATATGATCTAACCTGGAATTTATATGCAAAAAATCTCCCAAACATTTAGACATGTCTTGACCACAAGACTTCAAGAACTAAATGGCTCCTTGGGAAAACAAACCTTTAGGCTATGAAACCTATTGATTCATAGGCTAAAATAACCAAAATGAATAACAAGAGGCCAACTAGCTTCCATGGTAAATCAAACCCTTGAATAATTGTTTATTGAATATGATAGAAAGACAACAAACCCCTTTAAGCTTGAACATGTTAGTGTTTGAAATTATTCTATAGGATTTTCTCTAATGCCATGTTAGTTACTCTAAGCCTGACCAAATGATTAATGTGCCCGTAAATTTTTATACCCAAAAAATTATTTTGTTGAAAACCAAGAAAAAAATTTAGATCTGAAATATAGCATATTAACATAGTTGAGGTTCTATCAAATTATGCACAACATAAACAAGAAATCCAAACACATAAACTTTTACACACCTTTTACCCTAAAAAACCCCAGTATGGGGAAAAATAGGAAAGAGAGATTGTATTAGGCTTAAGAGAAAATACTCAAGAAATAATTACATTAGTAGATCCAGAGATTCCATAGCCAAGA
This sequence comes from Pinus taeda, assembly GCA_000404065.3. Lineage (NCBI taxonomy): Eukaryota > Viridiplantae > Streptophyta > Pinopsida > Pinales > Pinaceae > Pinus > Pinus taeda. Next base: position 150,158 of record APFE031035132.1, on the reverse strand, counting down.
ATGGCCACATAAATCAACCCTCTCTCCTTTGCAATGGTGCGACCCTCTCTAGAAAATTACAACCCTTTTTCTTCAACATATCACAACCCAAGGTTCGGATCCTTTAATGGGAACTAAACCCCAATACTCAACGTGATCAGGTAGGTGCTCAAAATTAGGCTCCAAAATAAAAGTGTCAGAATATTAATAAACTTAGCTTCAGATCAAAGAGCTCGTCATTCTGATTCCAACGGTGTGAACGACACTCAAATCTGAGCTCATATGCAGAAGTTAGAGCAAGTTAAAGTTCATGTTTGACTTGGACACATGGCAGGATTAGATGATGTGGCAAGGTCCTTCAGCGAATGAGGAGGCGCAAAGTGGCAAGCCGCCATTGGCCCCCACATGTCGCAAATCATAATCGTAGGCTGGTCGGCATAAAAAATCGGCCCTAGAAAAGCCAAGGTGCAAAGCAATAAAGCAGGTGGGAAGGCTTTCAAGAATCGGTCGGAGGCGCGATGTGATGGATCGCAATCGCACATCGACAAAGGGAAGGCATTATGGAAAATTGGCCCCAGAATACCCGGAGTTGCGATGTGATGGATCACAAATCGCAATCGCACACCGCAATCTCGCATTATGATTATCAGTCGATTCACTACCGAACTGCGATTTGTGATAAGTTCCCGAATGCGATATGTTTATCGGTCCCATTTTATAGTGTCATCAGGTCCACCACATCGCAATCGCACAATCTCATGTCATGTACACAAACCTTAAGGCCGCAGGACTCTGCAGATTGCGATTTGCGATGGACAGTTGGTGCCGATGGATTATGGCGCGCTGCGTGGAAAAATTCTTGCTCGGCTAGCGGGTTTTTGGAGCGAAAATGCTCGACCTTCCTCCTTCTCACCCAAATTGACCCTCTTCTCTCTCACTAAACGTGATCTCTATTGTTTCCTTCACCCACTCATTTCAGTGATTTATCATTTCTCTCACAATCCTATTTCATCCATGAAATCTTCAAAGAAAATATCAAAGGCCAAAATTTGATCTTCCCACTTTCTTTGATTTTTTCAAATGGAAATATTAATTTCCAAAATGCTATAAAATTTAGAAATCTGAGTTACAAAGACAATAATAACTAATTAAATTAATTATCATGTGTCTCTTATATTTAGACTTAGAAAGAATTAAAAAATATCGAAATAAGTAAATTTTAAAGATATCTTCTACATGCCTAGACACAAGGCCCACACAGAGACACCTATTCGTGCTACAATTTTAAGATTAAATAAATCATCATTTACTTCAATTTTACAATGAGAAACAATATAATGAATAGATTCATGTGTTTTTCATTTCGCCAAATCCAATGCTTTTCCTTTGTCTTCCTTCTAATCATGTTTGTCTTCGATCTTCTCCCATGGGATTATGCATGTCTTTTCCTCGTATCCATTCTTGGTGCAATGAATAGAGTGAAAATCAGATCTCATGTCCTCTTTTACTATCTTCTCCCTCATAATAATCATGTGATTGATTCTTCAGTTTCTGAGCAAGACATATGGTCACTCCAATGGGATAAGCTATCTTTTTTCCAAAAAAATTCTCACTTTTTGCAAGTTTCTTCACCAAAGAGTCAAATGTGATGGATTTCATTTAGCCATTAGCTTGTAGGGATTCATGATAGTGACAATATGTAGGGAAGACCTTGATGGATATTGAGAAAGAAATTTCTATCTTCTCACTCCAATGGCAACAATGACATGCATGATGGCTTTGATATCAAAAGCTAAAACCATGGGATCATCATATTTCAACTGTAGATTGAAGAGCTCCATCAGTAGTTATGAGTTTCAATTATGAATGTGATTCATGCAAACTCTTTAATTTCTTTACAGCATTTGAGAGTAAAAGAAATATATGGTTGCTCACCTCTTCACTTATTTTCATAACAGTGAAGGCATATTCTTTCTTCTCTTTGTTCTTCTATATGGAAAGCTCCTTATTTGTTGTGAGTTTGGTAGGTCCACTTTCATCCTCTCCTTCCCAAAAACCATCCTACAAATCATTAAAATCTAGATTGTATTTAATCGTTTTTAACCATTCTGAATGGTTCCATTCACCGATGAGCACTCCACAAATATTTGTATAAGTGAATGCATTCTCACCAACAACTACTATTGCTACTACAACATTCTTGTATAAAACAACCTTGGAAATTTACAAGAAGCTCTTATTTCTATTTGAAATCAAATTAATATACCACACTCAAATAGTAATGTCCAAATGGTTTGAACCGTAGATGTCATTGTAAAACATATTGAGGGGTTCATCTCCTTGCTAAGCAATGCTCGATGCATGGGGAGATATTGTTGGTATGGATACACAGGCTATTATCTATAGATTCTTTAAATAAAGGTTTTCCCATTAATGTTTTACTATGGGGAAGAGACTGTGACAAATAAAATAGATGCAATACTCCTACATCCTAATCCTAATAAAGGTTAGGAAATTGGTTTATATCCTACATAATTAAAATCACTCATATATAATAGTTTTCCCTATCTTTAATCTTTGAAGTTAGACTATCAAATTGAAAATAATGTGTAGAAATGCTATGTAATAACAACTTTGAAATGGAGAAAAATGATGATATGTTACCAAAGTGCAAGAAATGGAGAAAATGATGATATGTTACAAGAGTGCAAGAAAAGTAATGCTCAAAGTAAAGGAAGTGATATAAAAAAATAAATCTCAAATCTACCAAGAGCATTTCTACACACAGGAAGTAATTCCAAATGGTCAATAAGAAAGGATAATCACAGAGTTAAGAGTAACGTTGCTCTTGGTAGATTTGAGCACCGTGGCATAATATCGTTTACGTTGCTCTTGTTACTTTTTGAGTACCGTGACACCAAAATACTCATCATGCAGCAGTAGTTTCTAGACATCGCCACCTCCATCGTTTCCTTCAAGGTGGACTCTAATGTCGTAGCTTCAATCATCGTTCAAACTTATTGGTTACCCGTGGTGGTTTGACAGAATCGCGATTGCGTGTCAACATTGAATTTTTTTTAGCTTCGACATCACCACTATAGGTATCACTCAGAGAACGCCAGCCAAAAATCATTGGACGTGTTGAGTGTGGCATGCGCCATTAAAAGAATCGATTTCTCCGGCTCTCTCGTTGGTCACCTGGAAACGTGTTACTATTTGTCTTAAGCCTTTGATTTTTGGATTTTATGGATTTTATATTTCATAGCAAGTTAGCCAATTTTTCTTTTAGCCTTAGTAGTCGATGCAAGAACATTTGACCTAAGAGAAAATCATTGTAATTAAGTAGATATAGAGGTAATTTGTTTTAGGGAAGTTAGTTTCCTAAATTTCAAGTTAATGTAATATTTAGGCTTTTAAGTGATTTAATTAAATAATCTGATATGTTTATAAATGCTTTCGAATAAATGAGAACATGAGTGGGCAATAATGACAAAAGAGTCTAAAGTCAATTAAAACTCTTTAAGCAGTTCCATGATTTGAGGAACCAAAGAGAGCTCTTAGGAATTAAATGGAGATGAGAACTAGACATAGAGGATAGAGTACATATAGGAGTTAGTTCAATAGATTTAGAAATCGAACCAGAATTAGTTCAACAGAACTTTCTGGTATAAATGTAAGCCTACAGGTAGAAAAGGAGGGAGGCCACTGATAGCAGAAGATCAAACCACGAGATAGAGAGTCTCATTATGGAATCAACTATTTATATGTTTATAGAATTCGATTTTGTGTGTGCAAATGTGTGAATTGAATGTTTTGTGATTGATTATTGCGTGAACTCGTAGGTTTTGTAACAAAGGTTGCAGGCAGAGTCAAGGCGGAGTACAGAGGAGAAAAACGAACCAGAGGTTCGTAATGGATCTTTGAATCCATTCGAAAGATCAAGTAAAGTCCAGAGTCAATGATAAAAATCACAGAAGTCAAACTCAAGAGGGAGTTGCAGCGAAAGAGCAAAGGGGGAAAAACCTTTGAAGAACCCCAAAAAAACCACAGAAAACATTGAAAATGGCGGAAAAACATAAGTAACAGAGTAGCGGAGGAGTAAGTGTTAATGCATAGTAGCCGTTAGATCTCATAGATCAACGGCCAGGATTAAATTGCAGGAGTGGAAGAATCGGGATCGCATTGTAATCTTTCAAAGGGAAGAAGCTAAGTGCGAGTGCAAAATGTAATGGATAGTCGAACTTCGAAACCTTATCGAACGTAGCCTAGAACTCCATCGGGTCCAAAACTTATGTCGGATTGGAATTTTAAAGTGGAGGAGTCAAGCATAAAGATCAAGCGATAGCCAATACGTGATAGCAATAAATCGGCGATCGGAGATCGGGCCGATCAGAGTTCGGAGAAGAGTTATGTGGAAAGGAAAGCAGAAGATGGACTTGATGATAATTATATATGCGGGTTCATAGAATTTGAAATCCGTTGTATGTGTTCAGAGTGGGATTTCAACGTATTTCCATGTATTTGCAATAAATGTGTTGCCGAGCCTTTTAAGGCTAAAACATATATTATCGTTCTGATAGTCGCAAATCGAAGGGGAAGGAGTGATGATATATATATGTGGTGTGCCGCAGAGGAGCGATACCTGATTGCGATAAAGGTGGCATCGGTACCTTTGCAGAGGACATACGGAGGCGGAAAAGGTGTGTTTGCGTATGTTTTCCTTTGTAAATGGTTTTATAAGGAAAATAGCACCGATAAAAGGTTTTGTGGGTTAAATATATGTGTAGCCAATGTTTAAAGAGGGGAGGTTACATATATAAGTGGTTAAAGGGATAATGAAGGTTATGAGGAGGTAAATAGTCCCGATAGGAGGTTTAAGCGGGGTGATTAATTTCTGATAGAAAGGAAAAAGTGAGTTAATGTTTAGACATTGTTAAGTCCATAAATCATTGCGCATGAGACTAAAAGACGGCCTTAACCATTTATGGGTGAAGATTTGACTCCTCTGAGAGTTAAATATCTAGGACAAATGTGTGGATGCATTTTAGATGCATACTGTGGGTATAAGCGGGAGTAACCCAGCATCATTTGGTATCATAGCAAAATTGTAATCAAAGCAGATTGTAGCAGTTCCAACAGAGGCTTGGAGTAGACAGGAATAAGGGATTCCTTGAAGAAAAGTGACAGCAAGATTTCTTAGTACAAGTTCTGGAGGAAAGAGGACTTGGAGACCAAACAGAGGAAAATCCATTCAAAGTGCAGGAGAATGGGAGAATAAGATCATACACAAATCTTGGAGGTAAGATAGTGTGTTTCGTTTCAAATTGAAACTGAAGATTGTGGTTGTATATGAAACATCTCAGCAAAGGACAACAAGAGAAGTTTTGAGAGGAGAACCATATGTGTTCTTGAAGACAAAGTAGGGAAACCACTCTGAAGAAAAAGTGGGAGTGAACCTGAAGAGTCCAACAAGAAGCTGGACGTAGAGAGAGGGCAGTTGAAGTGTTCTCAAGAGAGAGTGAAAGATTGCAGAAGCCTAGAAGGAGCAAAGGTGTTGCTCAAGAGGAGGTTCGAAACAGAGGACCCATGCTTACCAAAAGACTAAGTGAGGAGAGCTTAGTGAGGTAAGATTGCAACGACGAGGACTAGTTGTTGCAGAGTCTTGTTGTAGATGAGTGAGGAGCTCATGAAGGAAGAGGAGAAGAAGATGACTACTGATAGTCATAGCAAAGGTTCAAAGAGAAGTCACAGCAGAAGATATGAGAAGAAGAATGCCAAAGCAGATAGAAAAAGGATGAGTCAAGAGGAAATTGACAAAGAGATTGCAGAGTTAAAAAAACAATTCGTGCATTAAGGAGAATACTAGAAGAAAACCAAACACTAGGTTGGGTCTTGAGGAATAAACTAATGGAGTGGCATAAGATGCAGAGAAGGCTACAGCAAAAGCAAGTAAAGTGGCTGAGGGAAAAACTCAAGGAAGTTGAGTTGGAAATGGAAGAGTCCATTTGTGAACCAGAACAGGGAGAAATTCTAGGAGAAAGTGAAGATGGAGACTTGAAGACTGAAACTTCAAGTGAGGCCAAAGGGTCACATGGTTTTAAATCTGAAAAATTATGTATGTTTTGCAGGTGAAACATGTAAAGAAATACAATTTTCTGATATTGTCATAAAGGAGGAAGAAGACAAGCAGAATCTAAATTATGTTCTGAAAGAAGATGAGATAGATAGGTATCATAAACAGTTGGGGAAAAATATCAAGCAACTAAGTGAAGGGTTTGAGGAGATTGAAGAGGAGACCATCGAAGAATTTTTTAATCATATGAAGGATTTAGAACAGCAATGAAATGGGGTGACTAAAACATCAAGTGGGACCACAAGGTCTTATGTTTTTAAGACTGATAGCTTGTCTGTGGATGCAGAACAAATGTAAGAGAATATTAATGCAGATGGTAAGACAAGGATAGATCTAGGAGAAGGTAAACAACAAGATATTAAAGGAAAACTTGAAGAAGAGACTATGTTAGCTGGAAACATAGTAAAGGATCGTCAGTTCACCATAATGATAGGCACGGTGGAAATAGCCATGGAAGCTGTTAAGAAGGAAGAAACCTATTCAAAGGATTTAACCTTGGGAGAAGGAACACTCACAAAGGAGTGTTTCGTAGATGATGAGCAATCTGTTGAAGTTGTTAGAAGTATGAAGAAGTATCTTTCAGAAGATAAAAACTCTTAAGTAAAGGAGGATGGAGAATGTCTCTTAAATGAGAGAAGCAATGATTTATTGCAGTAGAAAGAACTTAACAATGCATGGATGTGTGAAGATGTGACAACACAGGAGCAAGTTCTTATGAAACAAGGAGATGAAATTCAGTTTGAAGAGCTGATATGTAAAGCAACAGTTGAGACCGTTGAACCTTATGATTTCCAAACGAATAATTTGTGTATAAATGCAGCAAACATAAGTGATGATGAAGTACTTATGAAGTGTCACAAAGAAATTGCATTGCTGGAATATTTGCTGAGAATTCAAAGTATGACAGTGTGATTACAAAAGAAGGAGCTCACTATGGTGGACAAGAGCAAGAAGACATCATTAGAGCAGATGATGTGGAAGAGAGACTAGTTGACAATCTCATGAATTCTTTTGAGAATTCAAAACAACATACTAATGTGCTGACATAGTAGAAAGAAACAGGGCAGCAAACTAAATTGTTGCCAAAGGAAGAGAAGGCATAGAAGCCTTATGTTTTTTGTTTTAACAAGTGTTTTGTGAGTGCAGGTTTAGTTGCAGATGCTGGAGGAAATTTGGCATAGATGAGAAGCCAAATAAATATGAAAGAAGAAGATTCTATGGAAGAATTTAATCCATGGAACAGAGATGCTCAATAGCTGGAGAGAATGTTGGAAAGTCATGATTCAGAGTAGACAGAAATAATCATGAAAAAGGGTAAGGATTATAGGGATGCAGTAAGAATAGTAAGCAAAGCAAAAGTTGGAACAATAGCAAAAGAAGAAGAAAAAGTAAACCAACAACTACCAGGTGGAAGCAACCAACAGCGATTTGAAGAATTAGTGGACATCAGCAACAACCTGAAGCAAAGGGAAAGAGGAAGAAGTAAATGGCCAAGTATGGACCAGCCCAAAGATGTGCTGGAAAAATAAATTGAAGAGGTGTGGCAGCTGATGGTGAAGCAGTATAAATGGAGGAAAATGGGAGCAGCAGGAAATATGATCAATCAGTGTTTGAACCTGATTGACAAGAAGAAGAAGATAAAGCAGAAGACAACAGACATACAGCAACAGCAAAGGTACAAGGTATTTGGGAAATTACAAAACAAAGTATGGGATCCAGGAAGACAAAGATCAGAAGACAGATGTGTTTCTGGGAAAACTAGTGTCTTTTTGATCTGCTAGCCCTCCAGGATTGGCAGCGATCCTAGAAACAAACAATCAAATCAATTTGCGACTTCCTCTATGTATAATAGATAAGAGAGAGGCAAAGGAACCAACCTGGATCTTCCGCTTAACTCCTTGCTTGATCTCTCTCCCCCTTGAAAAAGCTTGCAACTCCTCTCCTACTTATCCCGCTTAGAGAATACTTGTAGTGAAAAAGTAACAAAACATAATCAAAGCATCTTGATATAATATATCATAAGCATTGCAAAATCAGAAATACAAGGAACATACAATGGCATTCACAAATAACAACATTCACAAATACACGATTGTATGGAGGAAAACTCAAAGAACTCTATTAAATTAGAAGGGAGAATTACAACCCAACTGTCTGATCCAGCATCATCCTCCTAGCATCAAAGCCCTCTTCATCTCATGAAAAGCAAGGTCACCCAACAATATAATGCTCTTTCTCAAAGACACACTATTAGCACTTCCTCGAAAATTACAAAATTCCAGCCTCTAGATCTCTTAGATGAGGGATCCATTTATAGATGTGTGCAAGGGTGTGAGTCATCTCTGGGTTTTTTATTAGTGTCATTCCACTAGTTGTTCTTGGTTCCACTTGGAGATTTCTTGGATCTCTTACTTATCCCTGGGTGAATTCAGAGAGGCAAGTGTCATAGTAGAAGTTTCTAGAATATTCCATGAGCATCCACTTAGCAAATTGTCTCGGACATTTGTCCATCCTCACTCATCATACCCCACAGAAGGCCTCTTCAATATGCATCACACCTGGCTAGTGTAGGAGTCAGTATGCATCGCACCCTGACAGTGGAGCAGTCAGTATGGTTCAGTTTTGGCCAGTTCTGAGTGGTTTTTCAGGTGGAACTTTTGGGGAATGATGTAATCAGTTGACCATGATCCTTTAAGGTATGAAACAATACTTTTAGGGGTTAAAGAGACCTATTTTATCAATATATAATATTGGGGTTGAAGTTCCCAAATATGTCTATAACAGTTGCCCCCTGAAGCATAAAGTCGTAAATCTTTGATGTCGGGTGAAATTCTTTATCATGAGAATCTGAGGTATTCGAACTGGAACGTGACCTGTATAAGATACAATACAATACATCATCATCATATAATTTTCATGATCTAGCTGAGGCGAGCATTCCCATGCTCAGCTTTATAAATTCATTTTCATGTACATAGGACAGATAATCATCTGTAGTTGCAGACTGGTGATTCTTCATATGTAGGGTCATCATCCCTGGCTTGGATGACCATCTGTGCAACGTCTGTGTACATTTGATGTATTTATATTCCTGAATATATCGCGGTCCGGATAGATGAAACTAGATTCGAGGCCTTCAAACTCGTTCAATCTTCACCCAGTGTACAAGTCGATCCATGTAAAAAGATGTTCTGAAGTCGAACATGGAAAGACATTCTCTGATTACTAGCCAATAATGTAAGCTGTTAACAGACACGAGAGGAATTACCAATAATGATAATGGCCCTCAAGGTACTACAGTACAATTCACGTGGTGTGAATATATGATCCGATGTCGAACACCACACAAAATCTTTCAGTCAAAATTCATTGATGTCAATCTATCGCCGAAAGTGAGAAACTTTCCATTGAGGCATGCAAGCTTCAAAGTACTGAAAGGGTTGTTTCTAAGTCAAATTCTTGGATAATGAGCTAATGTCGACAAGAAGTGACCCATCGTAGGAGGGACTTAATTTATCCCACATCTACAGCACGAAATGAAGGAAATGATTTTCTGGAGGTGAAAACAATCTGACGACACAAGGTTCAGGAATGGTGGTCATGAAAAATGGAGCGTGAAGGTATTGCAGTGGATAAGGCATTAACTAGGTTGCGGTTTCTCAACTGAATGATTTTTCTTGAACTTATCGGCGACACTGAGATGGATTGGTAGCGTTAGCCCCAAAAGATGGATGGTGTGGAAGCCCAATGGTGAAATTACCGGTGAACGGAATAACCCAACCCGACTCAATCATGGCAATGGAGTGAAAGTGTCATGTTCAAGAGCGACCTGCTACCATAAAATTCTTCAAGTTTTCTTCCCTTTTTCCCCAGTCATTGCTAACCATTATCTCTTTATTTTTGTCAAGCTTGAGGAGGATAACATATGCTTGTTCTATAATTTTCCCTTCGGGCAAACCTGTCGCTATGTTTTAGCGAGCCTAGCGACAGTGAAATTCGTTCTTGTCTAGGTGGACAAGTTTGTCACTATTGTTTTAACCAGTTTAACGATAAGGATAACTTAGTCCTTTTCATGTTTAGAGAGTTTGAAAAGGGACGAAAAGGAAACTTCAGTAGTTATTTTTCGTAGCATAATCCCTTAAGTCCGAAAAAGGATAAAATAATAAAAAAGGGATGACTTTTCGATCACTTTAGCGAGCTGAAAAGACAAGTGCTCGAACTTTTTCATGAGATAATCCCTTAGGTCCGAAAAATATTAAAATATACAAGAGGGATAGCACTTCCCCTTACTTTAACGAGCTGGAAAGGCCAATAGCTCGACAATCTTTTCATATTTAACGAGTCTAAAAAGAGTTTAAAGAAGACTTGTTTTTGAGGAACGAGTGGCATTTAGGGTAGCAATTGGTTCCGGGTAAGCTTGGAACTTCTCAAAACAAGGTGATGTGAAGAGGCTGGCTAACAGGACCACTCATCGCAGTTGTTCCCCAAAAGGGTAAACGATCAAGTGGAAGCGTATGATTAGCCAAAAGAATGGAGGTGATAGCAGGAACACAACCAAGGCTCAAAAAGCTAATAGCAGGGCAATCACAAAGGTTGTTTACCGAAGGTGGATTCATTTTTTAACGAGCTTGAATTGGGAGAAACTATGCTCAGTGGTAGGTTTATTTTTTAACGAGCTTGAACCATGCGATAACATTGCTCATAGCCCGGTTCATTTTTTAATGAGCTTGAACCGTGGGATAACATATGCTCAGTTTTCTTTTTATGTAAGCTAGAAACGACAAAACTAAAAAGCTAGAAAAACTAAAAAGCTAAGGAACTACTGAGGTTAGGTAGGATGGTTTCATTAGTAGCTAGACAAAACACTTCCTCTGCTTTGTCTGCGGTGCAAACAAAGGTGAATGGTGTGTCAGACCAATCACCTAACCTAAGAAGTTAAAAAGCTAAAAAGCTAAAAAAAATGAAATTGGTCATTTTTAGCTTGCATAAAAAGGCTTGCATGCCCCGAGGCATCAAGAAAAGGAGATTCTTCAGTAACCATATGGAAATCACTGTGGTTAAGCATGATTGTTTTTGTTAGCAGAGCAGACAAAACACTTCCTTGGCTTTGTCCACAAAATAGACAAAGGTGAATGGTGTGTCAGACCAGTCACTTAACTTACAGGGAAATTCATATGGTAGGATGGTTTCGTCAGCGTTTAGACAAAACACTTCCTGGGCTTCGTCCACAAAGTGGACAAAGGTGAATGGTGTGGGATGGCACTTCCAATCAAATAACCTACAAGGAAACCTATCTTTTCAGCTGGGTTCATCCGCCAAAGCAAACAAGGGTGCATGCCCCCAAGCTTCGTTACATTCACCAGACTACTTTTGGTAATTAGGTGGATGGAATGAAGGTTGAAGAGACACTCTTGACGCAAAATGACCATTTAGGGATGATGTTTGACTTGAAGCTGTGTTTGAACCGAGAAATGAAAGATGGTCAACAGTGACAATTTTGCCTTCATGCAGGAAACACATCACTCAGAAGAGTGTTGAAACAATAGGCTCCATGTTATAAACATAGTCGCATCCAAGGAACAGATTGTAATCTAACGGTCCTTGGACTACCATGACGTTCAGGTGAACGGTTTTCCTTCTCAAAGTAATCGGTAACTTAGGAAGGATTCCTAACGGTCAACTGGTTCCTTTGTTAAAGCCTGACAAATTCTGAGTAATCGACATAAGCGTTGGCGAACCAAGCGCTTTCCAAGCAGTTGAGGAAAGGATACTCACTCAAGCCCCTTCATCTATGATATTACTAGACACGATCATTTTGTAAACTTGTACTATGATCTAGAATGGTACATTAGAAGGAAGGTGGGATCTTGCTAGTCGATTCCAATCAAAAGAAGTAACTAGACTGCTTGGAGGGGGTACAGAATAAACGGTAGAATTAACTTCTTGAGTAGCGAGGATTGGGGGATTCTATTCCTATTGTGAAGGAATGGGTGGATTTCCCCCAAGTTCATCGGACTCTGAAGTGACAAAAATAATTTGAACAATATCATTCTCACTCTCTTTGGGCATGGTATCATCTAAAAGTGGACGTTCTGAAGGTAAAACTGGGTCGACTGCCATTTCGACATGTTGACTTTGGTCCGGTATGGACTCAGAAGATTCACTTTCAACGATAGGTGTTTTGACCGACAGTTGAGTTATGTCAGTCGGATTTTCAACTAGTAAAGGACTTGGGGAGATTTTCCTATATTCATATGGAATTCGCTGTGGTGAAGCGGGACAGTTATGCAAGACTCTTTTGGCTTCCTCCAAAAAAGGACAATGGGGAAGGGTATGGTCCCCTTCACATAACTTACATGGAATTTTCACCCTTCTTTTCTGCCCATTATTACTAGTTGATGATGTGCTGTCAACGTGATCAATAGAGGTTGATGACATCGGTTGGTGCGAATGGGGGGACCATTCTCTCAAGATTTGAGGAATGCATGGACATTCTCGATGAAAATGGTCTCCTCTACAAATTATGCATGGATCTCTGGGTTTGAAAAGCTTAGTGTGTGGATTTTCACAAGATGTTGCAAGGTTGCCCCCTTGCTTAACTTACTTCTTCTTCTTCTCCTTCCCTTTCTTCTTCTTCTCAGTCACCTGGTTACTAACATCACTAGTTTCACCAAACGAAGAGGGAGAACGGGAGGGAGAAACAAATGAAGAAGAAGGTGAAGGGTCAACTTCAGTATCAACTGGTTGCTTATTCGATTGCTGAGGAATCACGGTATTTTGAATGACAGAGGTTGAGAATAGCCATACTGGCAGGCCAATTGTGATTCCCGGGAGGGATAATGTGGCCATATACGGAGCACCAATATTTCCCCAAGAAAAAAATGGACTAGGATTCCTATCAAAAGGGATTCCTTGATTGGTGGTTTCCATTATCTCAACCTAAGATCAACGAAGGAACATGGATATTATTCTGAATTAAATAAATTTTAATGATGCTTTGACACAACTTTGTTTTTTCAATTTTTAAGAGTCAAGAAAAGCTAAAGATGACTCTAGTCCTCTACGATTTTTAATGAGCCTGAAGTGACAAGTTCTCAGATGGACCTTTTCTTTTAGGGAGTCGAAAAGGAACGAAAGTGACTACTCTGGAAATTTAGTCAGAGGGATTACCAAACAAATTGCAAAATTGTAATATACACCTTGGTGATAAAATAAAGAGAAATTACCAAGGACTTATGTACGTCAGTCAATCTTCCCGAATGTTGTGTTCAATGCATTGCGATCAATAGGTCAGCAGACATGGCTTCCAATGGATAAAGGATATAAGCCTATTGTGGTCTCCAAATATATACTTGACGGTACGGTACGGGGAGATTCAATTTCTTTCAAACAAAGAGCAAAGAGCACACACTAAATGCACTTTTTCCTAAATCATTTTTTGCACACAGTCTAAATGCAAATGCAAATGCATGTATTTTTTTTGTTCCCCTTAATGTGAAAATGCCAAAAAAGGAAAACTAGGTATAGCAAAGATCTAAAATATTTTACTCAAAGCGACATTTCGACAATTTCTTTTTCAAAATGGAAAGGAAGACTAAACGACACTTTTCAATTTCGAATAGAAAATGCTTTTGACACTTCAAATATTAACAAATCAAATCAAATGCATGACAAAAAGTTCAATTGACTATCTAGGGAAGGAAGACTCAACAACACTTCTCTTTTTGACACAAAACGATAGTTACGACACTTTTTGTACCAAAATGATAGATCGATTTAAGAAACGTTTTGACAAAGGATTGTAAATGATGGACAAATACATAAAAACATTTACTAATCCTAATCATGGAGGCTGATCTATGTAATGCAAGCAGGCTTCAGCAATGAGATATTATTCATAAGCAGCAAAACAACTAAACAGAGCTGAAAACAAGGACAAAAAACCCCAAATTTCAAGGAGAGAAATAGGTTCAGTTAGTCATCGCACTTATGCTTCACAGAAACAAGTATGAATCACACCTGCTACACTCGGTAATTGCGATGCATACTGGTTGACAGTGACAGACAGTGCAATGGGCCAGGGAGCGCAACTGAGGAGGGTTTTGGCTCAAATTTGCGGCTGATTTTAGTGAATTAAGCTGAGCTATGATGGAAATTAAAGAGAAAAGTACAGAGGAATGATCTTGAGAGGTTACTAAGCTACCAAAATGGCATCTAGAAAGCTTGTAAGTCTAATATTCAATTCATAAACTAAACTGGAGATTGACTGAAGCAACATTCATCTATTATGCAATTGCAGAGCAAGAGTAGTTCGAAGGATATCTGGCTAAATTCAGGCTCCGTCTATAGTTTATAAAAAAAACAACAACAACAAACAAAAAATCTATTTGCTCCCCAGCGGAGTCACCATTTTGTTTCCGGGAAAACTAGTGTCTTTTCAATCTGCTAGCCCTCTAGGATTGGTAGCTATCCTAGAAACAAACAATCAAAGCAATTTGCGATTTCGTCTATGTATAATAGATCAGAGAGAGGCAAAGGAACCAACCTAGATCTTCTACTTAACTCCTTGCTTGATATCTCTCCCCCTTGAAAGAATTTGCAACTCCTCTCCTACTTATCCCGCTTAGAGAATACTTGTAGAGACAAAGCAACAAAACACCATCAAAGCATCTTGATCTAATATATCATAAGCATTGCAGAATCAGAAATACAATGAACATACAATGGCATTGACAAATAAAAACATTCACAAATACACGATTGTATGGAGGAAATCTCAAAGAACTTTATTAAAATAGAAGGGAGAATTACAACCCAGCTATTTGATCCAACATCATCCTCCCAGCATCAAAGCCCTCTTCACCTCATGAAAAGCAAGATCACCCAACAATACAATGCTCTTTCTCAAAGACACACTATCAACACTTCCTTGCAAATTACAAAATTCTAGCCTCTAGATCTCTCAGATGATGGATCCATTTATAGATGTGTGCAAGGGTGTGAATCATCTCTAGGTTTTTTATTAGTGTCATTCCACGAGTTTTTCTTGGTTCCACTTGGAGATTTCTTAGATCTCTTACTCATCCCTGGGCGAATTCAGAGAGGCAAGTGTCATAAGAGAAGTTTCTAGAAGATTCCATGAGCATCCACTTAGCAAACTATCTTGGACATTTGTCCATCCTTGCTCATTTCACCCCACAGAAGGCCTCCTCAGTATGCATCGTACCTGGCTAGTGTAGGATTCAATATGCATCGCACCCTGATAGTGGAGCAGTTAGTATGGTCTAGTTTTGGCCAGTTCTGAGTGGTTTTTCAGGTGGAACTTTTGGGGAATGATGTAATAAGTTGACCATGATCCTTCAGGGTATGAAACAACACTTTTAAGGATTAAGAGCCCTATTTTATCGACATATAAGATTGGGGTTGAAGTTCCCAAACATGTCTATAACAAGATGATCAGGAGATCATGAAAATTTTCTACTTTGGGAGTCTGACGCAAGAGCATTCGACCCACGAGAAAATCATTGTAATTAAGTAGACATAGGGGGGTAATGTGTTTTAGGGAAGTTAATTTCCTAAGTTTCAATTTAATGCAATATTTAGGTTTTTAAGTGATTTAGTTAGATAATGTGGGATGTTTGTAAATGCTCTCAAATAAATGAGAACATGAGTGGCCAATAATGACAAAAGAGTCTAAAGTCAATTAGGACTCTTTAAGAAGTTCCATGATTTGAGGAAATAAGGAGAGATCTTAGGAATTAAATGGAAATGAGAAGTGGACATAGAGGATAGAGTACATCTAGGAGTTAGTTCAATAGATTTAGGAATCAAACCAGAATTAGTTCAACAGAAATTTCTGGTATAAATGTAAGCCTATGGGAAAAGAAGGAGGGAGGCCACTGATAGTAGAAGATCAAGCCACGAGACAGAGAGTCGTGTTATGTAATCAATTATTTATATGTTTATATATAGAGGAATTCAATTCTGAGTGTGCAAATGTGTGAATCGAGTGTTTTGTGATTGATTATTGTGTGAACTCGTAGGTTCTGTAACAGAGGTTGCAAACAGAGTCGAGGTGGAGTACAAAGGAGAAGAACGAACCAGAGGTTCGTAATGGATCTTTGAATCCATTCGAAAAATCAAGTAAGTCCAGAGTCAGTGATAAAAATCACAGAATTCAAGCTCGGGAGAGAGTCACAGCGGAACAGAAAAGGGGGAAGAACCTTTGAAGAACCCCAAAAGAACCACAGAAAACATTGAAAATGGTGGAAAAACATAAGTAACAGAGTAGCGTAGGAGTACGTGTTAATGCACAGCAACCATTAGATCTCATAGATTAACGACAAGGATTAAATCACAGGAGTGGAAGAATCGGGATCGCATCGCAATCTTTCAAAGGGAAGAAGCGAAGTGCGAGTGCGACATGTAATGGATAGCCGGACTTCGAAACCTTATCGAATGTAGCCTAGAACCCCATCAGATCCAAAACATATGTCGGATTGGAGTTTTAAAGTGGATTCAAGCATAAAGATCAAGCGATAGTTGATACACGATAGTGATAAATCAGTGGTTGGAGATCGAGCCGATCGAAGTTCGGAGGAGAGTGTTGTGGAAAGGGAAGCAGAAGATGGACCCAACGATAATTATATATGCAAGAGCATAGAATTTGAAATCCGCTATATGTGTTGGGAGCGGGATTTCAACTTATTTCCATGTATTTGCGATAGATGTGTTTGGTGGGTGCCAGTATTGCAGCAAGAATGTTGCAACTCCTGCGCTACCAACTTTACTTTTATCAACCTGGTAGTTCGTAACAAACTTGGAAGCGTCGATGCTACATGCACAAGTACTATTTCTCAGTGCAGGTTGTCACTTGGTCAGTCGGCACGAGATCACTAGGAGCTCAAGCCAACTTCTATAGATTTTAGAAGAAGCTCTATGTGTGATGAAAGGAAATAAAGATTTACTCTACATATGCTATTCTAACTACAGAAAAGAGAAAGACTGGAATGTAAAGCAAAACCTAGTACACCCTAATTAACAAGTTAATTCTACTTTTGCCAAAAACACTATGAAAACCATGAAATAAATGCCATTATATACTCAAATAAGTAAACAACATCTAACCATGCTATTTCTAGAATTAAATAAGCAAAAAACATATTTTTGGATTTTCATGTGTTTTTATGTGAATTTAACATGCATCTAATTTATTATGTGTGAGTGTGGCAGCAAACAGGTGGCGTTGGAGGGTGGTTTTGGAGCTTGGGAGGATGTAGGATGGTGTGGATGGGTCCTAGGAGGTCTTAAGTGGCCTTCTAGAGGATTTTCCCATGCTCGGCCTTCCAAATAAGGCCTACAGGAAAAACTACAGGAGGGCACAGGAAAACTACGAGAGGAAAACAAGGAAACTATAAGAGGCCTACAAGAGAAGGCTGAGAGAAATTTTCGCTATTTTGAGGGTGTGAGAGTGGGTGGAAAAGATGGATGAAGATTGGAATGAGGTTTTAGGGTGCCTAAGCTCTACCATGAATCACCAGGAGAGATAAATATGATTAGGTTTGCTCAAGGAGAGAGGAAGAAGTTCTATGAAAAATGAAGGAAACTAGGGCAGAATTGAGGTGAGGTTTGGGAGACCTATAGGGCATGGATTATATGGAGGGTGTGATTTCTAGTAAGCTGGCCTAATACTGGAAGAGATCTACTGCATAGAAACTGACAGTCAACCAAGAAAATCAAGCAACCAATGAAATGAGTGCATCCTAGGAAAAACAGAGTTTTGCATTAAAATGGCCTAAACTATGATGTATAGAAGGAAATGCTGGGAAATGTTGTAAGAAAGGAAAGCATGCAAAAGGAATGTTGCAAATCAGGAAGTGAACATGAAAACTAGACTATCAACCTACTAGAGAGCTGCAAACACTAGAATTCCTAGGAATAAGGAAAATATGTGTTTTTGGGGCAGCAAGAGAGTCTTTGTCTCAAATCATGGTCCCAGAGAGAGGAAGAGAGGCCAAGGCACTGTTGCTAACCTTTTGAATCTTCTATGATCACTGCTTAACCTGCTACAGAAAGCACAAATGGAAGCAAGCTACTAAATCATCAAAAGCAACCTATTCTTAACCATAAGAGAAATACATCTAACAGCAAACTAATCTACAAACTGAAGTAAAACATACAAATACATGTAAATAGAAGCTTGGCTGCTTGGATTGGGCCCTAACCCAAGAGCTTCAGCCCTCTCAGGTAACTTGGTGCTAGCTCAAAAATGATTCAATCTTCATTATCAAAAAATAGAAAGATTACATAAAATTGTCATAAAATAGTAAGCTCGAAATTTGAGTAGAGTTTACACAAGCACAAAAAAATTCGACCCTGGTGAGGCCCTGGGCCTCTCTACTTATACATCTGAAGCTACCAACAGCTTCCTTAAAATCAGGGAGGCTTTGCTCTCAAAACTCGAGATAGCTATCAATCATCTTCCACTTGCTCGAATGCCTTCTAGTGCATGATTCGGCTGCTTGTACTCGGAGCTGAATGAAGGGGAATTTGAGGTGAGGAGAAATAAATGAGGGGGATTCCCACCTATAAGTCCTCTCCTCTATCTACTTCGAGTTATTGCTACAGTTTGACCACTAGATCCTTGACTTTTGACGTCAAAATCCATCAATAATCTGCATTAAATACATGTTAGACCACATGGCATAATAACTAACTCAACTCACCCTATAAGCATAAATATAATCATAAAATCATAAAATAAGCTAAGAGAATGGTTGATTTGACTAGGTTAGGAGGTAAAATGAGCGCATATAATTACCCATTTATGAGGCTCATCATCACCCCCTACTGAAGGTGTTGCTCATCCTCTGAGCAACCTAGTCAATCTCTTGGTATTTCATGTCCCTGGTGGCCTCCCTAGCATTCCAGGCTTCTGATGTGGTCTTCTCATGTTCTCCATAAAATCCTACCTTTCTGTCTATGTCCTTCCACTACTCCTTCTCATCTTCTTCTCTTCTGCCTTCCAGCATGCCTAATATGAGTGGAGGACTTAGTTTGAGGCCAATCCAATTGACCTTTAGCCTTTGCATGGAGCGCTTGTACATTGGCACTCTTTTCAATGCCTCCTTCAGCCTCATGGGTGAATGGTATTCTCTGATCTGCAAGCTGTGGGGTAGGGTGTTCCATCTTCTCATGCATGCATGCACACAATCATCCCCAAGTAGCCTAAGCATATCTTCAAAGTGTGCAATGGCTTGTTCCTAATTGGCTAGATATTTAGGGGAAATCTGAGGGTCATTGGCAAGCAGGTTGTGTGTGTTGATGAGTGCCATAGGATCTTATCGCTCAGCTCTTATCATCAATGGTTCATTCTACTCTTTTATTGACAATATTTTCATTTTTGCTGCCCTCAATTCTTCATGGTTCATCCATGACACCATGGCCATTATTTGCAGATCCCCTAGCTTGGCAATTGGGGTCCCACACATTCAGGTCTATGAGGGCCATGTTGTGTAGATAGAACTCTACCATCTTTGCTTTGTCCTCGGAGGTGCTTTGGTCACACAAATCCATGAACTACCTATAGTCTTGGAAAGGCATTAAGCCTCTTTGTGCCAAAGTTTTTATTTGGAATTGAAGCCATTTATCCTTCAGATAGAGGCCATAAGATTTGGCTAGTATTCTGCATTGTAATGCTTCTATGGATAAGCTGACCATGTATGCCAAATGAGTATCTTTTTCTTGTAGCTGCCACCTTAGTAATTCATTCTCATTCTCAAGGTGGCTTCTTGTAATGGCTTCTTTGTCTCTGAAAGCACTCAATTCCCTACCCATTTCCCTGAGTTTGTCTTCCATGTGGCCAATATCCTCAACTCCTTTGGACTTGGCTATCTACATTCACCTATGTGTTCTCACTCTCTCCTTTTCCAATTCGAAAAATAATGGAATTGCAAATTTCTATGGGATTATCTTGCCTCCCTAAAGTAATCTATAATAGGAGTCAAGATTAGGCTAGGGGTCATGTTCTTGTAGCTCTTGTGCTTCCTCTTTCACCTTTGGCTATCCTCCTATATTTTCCTCAATTTTTTGTGTCTCCTGTAGTTTGGACAGTGTCTCCTGTAGGATTGTTTTAGCCTCTTGTAGGTTTAGTTTGGGGTCCTGTAGAATTTCCTTTCCCTTCCATGTAGAAGATCTAGTAGTCCTCCTTTCATAGGTTATGGGTGTCTTGGAAGGAAATTCTTTCACCTTGGCAGATGGTGAATCTTCAATGTTAATGGGATTCTTTGATGAGGGCTGAGGTTTCCATGTTTTATTTCTAGTAATCTTCCTTGCCCTGAAATACATGGAGGTTTTCCTTTTCCTCTTCTGCTTCTGCTTGACTAGTGTACTGAGGGCAGTGAGCACAACTGCTACTTCTCTTTCCAAAGTTTCAAGGGACTCTTCTCTTTGCTCTACCCTCTATGCCTCCTTTTCTCCCTCTTTTGTCTTTTTTTCCTCCTCTTGCTCTGCCTTTTTTTCTACCTCTTGTTCTGTCTCTTCAACTCTCCCCTCCTCTATTTCTTTTCTTTCCTTTTTCCTCTCTTGCTCTGCTATGTCACCACTGGCTTCATCTTCTCCTCCTTTCTTTTCTCCTTCCTCACTGACAGTAGGACTGACATCATAGGTTAATGCCTTGATGTCATCCTCAGCTGTCATATTTCTGAAAAATTCCCATGCTATAGGGATTGTAAGGGTGTGGAGGGCTTTTTCTACTAGGATCTTGATTAGGCCATGGTGAGCTAGTTGTTGTGAATTTTATCCTTGTACCTTGATGTTGGATTCAATGACGTACTGAAGGAGAAAGTAAGGGAGATTGAGCTTTTGATGTGTTGGGGTATCCATGCCATATCTCAATTCTTAGAGGATTCTAAAATGATATCCATAAACAATGTTGTGCTTCCCCTCACAAGAAATGTATTTGATCACTTGGTAGCTAACCTCATCCCAGGGATATGGTACACTAGCCCTCCTAATTCCATTTTTGTCTTCAACAGGGGTTTCATTATCTTGGAAAAATTTCCTCTTGGCAACCTAGCCAATTATTTTCTCATCTTTACTCCAAGTCATCCCAAGAGGAAGGGTAATGACCCTACTGATGAATTCATGGGTTATTTCAATGGAGAGGCCTCTAATGGTTATAGTAGCATGATTTCTTGTGTGAGGGACCAGAGAGAGAGCAAATTCATGGGCAATTTCATCATCAAACCCTCTAAACTTCTCAAAGAAATTCATCTAGTTTGCCCTTGTAAATATTTCCACCACTTGAGGATGTGCATGGAGTTAGTGGGCTCTTTTCTTATAAACCCCCTTGTCATACTACCTGTACTTCTTTTGAAAAACCAGATATGGAGGTGGAGACAAAGAATTTGGCTGAAATAGAAAAACAGAGGGGACTGTGTTTTTTTTTTAAATAGAAATTTTTTTCTATGTATTTCTACCCTCTTAAAGACTCATTTTATCTTCAATTTAAGACCAACTCTTTCACATTTTGATATTCAACAGAGGGCATTCATGAACCCTACCTATTCAAACTAAAATTTGTGCCAAAAATTATGTTTTCTCCCTTCAAAATGACTCGCTGCCCCTCCTGCAGAAGCCCGTTGTCCCTCCTATAGATTTCCTGTAGGTGCTCTTGTAGAAAACCTGTAGGGCTCCCATAGAAGATGCCGAGAGAAAAAATATGGAGGAAATTGATGGAGGATGGTGGATACGAGGTTGTTGGGGCATAATAAAACTATTGTGTGGTTGAGTTACAAGGAGAAACTGAAGAAAAGGTGGTGAGAATGCGCGGGGAGAAGTGCTCATTACCTTTTATGGTTGTTTTCGGTTATGAGTGTTGAACTGGCAAGGTGTACGTTGCCCATATTAGGACCCTTGGTCCCCACCTGCTTGGTCATCATGACCCCCCTCATAACCATCCCCTCATTACTGCATCAGAGTTAACTCCTCCTCCCATAACCTGTCCTTCGCATCTTTTTCTTGAGTTGACTATGTGCATGTGTGGGTGATATCTCGGTTAAGTGGAGTCAACTAAATGAAGATGGCCATGTTAACTAGCCACCTTTCCCTCTTTCGATTTCAACTATCTCGTTGCCTTCGTATGATTACTAATTACACAAATGCAGATAGAGGAGTGACTTAGCTACTTACCTGTAATCCAAGCATATTTGCTACCATCGACTGTGATGTGTTGTGGCTTTCTCTGTTGCATGCCTTCATTTTCCTTCATGCATGATGTCTCTGCTTGCTGATGTGTTGTTGTCTGTTTTTGCAAGTTCTTATTTTGCTGGAGTTGAGCTGCATGTGCCTTTTCAACCTTCATATGTGTTGTCCCTTGTTGTTGGTGCTGGACTTATATGGGATCAGCTGCTACAGGAATTCCTACAGGAGCTCCTGTAGCTGCTTCTCCCCTTGAAACTTTAGCTATTTCCTTGTGCTTGGAGCTCGAGAATGATGCAAAAGGTGGAGATGAATGATGGAGGGATAGTAGGTAAGCTTCAGGTAAAGTTAATGGTGCCTTTTCCTCCTTTTATTTTTGTTTTTTTTTCAAAACTGAAAAATTGTTTTTTCTGTGTTTTTTTTTAGAAAGGAAAACAAAAATAATGATGCTTGGAGTGTGATGCAGGCTTGGAAATGATGGCAAGGAGATTTGAAGATCGTAAGAGGGATTATAGGTTCCTCGTGAAGCTTTTCTTGTCCCTCAAACTGCCTCCTGTAGACACTTTTGGCTCTCTGTTATTCCTACAGGAGCCTCCTGCAAAAAAAACAAAGCCTCCTATAGAAAACACAGTTTTGGAAGAAGAGGTAGAGTGGGGTGAAAGAGATGCGAAAAATGATGGAGGAATGTGTGGAGAAAATGAGATGGATGTTGGTATGAATGTCAAGGTCCCCTTGGCACCTTCTTCTACTCCCTGTAGTCCTCCTACAAACCTACAATGTAATAAAAATTCATTTTTTCTTTCTCTTTTTTTTTGTTTTTTTTAAAACAACTAGGGTGCCTCAGAGAGGTTTTCACCTTAATTGTCTACTCTGGGCACCTCCAAGGGAGGTTTTCACCCAGGGATCTTATTCTTTTCCCTTTTTTTTTTACATCACTGGGCTGCCCCAGAAGAGGTTTTCAACCCAATTATGGGACTCAAGCGCCTCATGGAGGTTTTCACTTGATTCCATATTTTTTCTCTTTTTTCTTCAGTGAGTGGGTGAAGTGGAAGCTAAGACATGCTCCACTACCATCACTGTTTTATTCAAATCTTCAATAAACTCTCTCTTGGACAGGGGTTTATTGTAGGCTTTCAACCGATGTCCATTGACAAGCATGGGGATGGCTTCATCATCAATGGTTTTGATCAAAACTGAACTATTGTCATTACATTTCTCCACACTGTAGGGTCCCAGCCATCTTGTCCTCAGCTTGCCTTTGAAATCCTTGTATCTTGAATCATAGAGTAGTGCCCAATATCCCTCTTGGAATTGCTTCTCCCTGATATTTCTGTCATGCCATATCTTTCTTTGAAGCTGAACTACCTTTGTATGGAGAAGGGCTTGCAATCTGTATTCATCCAATCCATTGAGCTGAAGTAATCTCTCCTTCTGTGCATGGCTGAGGTCTAGGTCCAGTTGAGCTTCCATCCTTAGGGTATTGAATTCAAACTCTATTGACAACAAAGCCTTCTTCCCATAGACCAGTTCATAGGGTGTGAACGCGGTGGTGGTCTTCCATGTTGTGTTGTAGGCCCAAGTGGCCTCAACTAATCTGTCCGCCTAGTATTTTCTGTTGTTGCTCACTACCTTGGTTAGGATACCTTCCAATGCTCTATTAGTGACCTCGACTTGCCCATTGGCTTGTGGATGGTAAGGGGTGGAAGTCCTGTGCTTGATCCTATGATGTGTGAGCAAGTCTTCAATCAAGTTGGAAGTGAACTGACTGCCTTGGTCTATGACCAACTCTCCCGGATTCCCGAACTTGTAGAATATGTTTTCCCTTAAAAACTCAGCCACTTTTTCCTCTATCACTACTTTGATTGCTTTTGTCTCCACCCACTTTGTCAGGTAGTCGATGCACACCATGATGTATTGCTTCTGCTTTGAAGGGGGTTGTTAGGCCCCACAAAGTCCATGCCCCACTTCTCAAATGGCTCAAAGGTCACATGAGGTTACATGGGCATTTCATCCTTTGGAGTGGGTTTCCCCATCCTCTGACACCGATCACACTGGCTCGTGTATCTCCTCACATCCTGATGAAGAGTGGGCCAGTAGTAGCCTTCTTGCAATATCTTGAAGGCGGTTCTTTTTGCTACAAAATGACCTCCACAAGGCCCGTCATGACAGTTCAGGAGGATGTCAAAGACTTCCTCCTCCCTGACACATCTTCTCAAGATCTGATCTAGGCCAAGTTTGAAGAGATTGCCTCCAATCTAGCTGAAAGGGGTGTTTTTCCTTATTATCTTGCTATTCTCTTTTGAGGATAGGTGTGGTGGGAACTGTGTTGAAACCAAGTAGTTTGTTATATCAGCAAACCATGGAGAGAGTACTCATGTAGAAAATAGGTGTTCATCTAGCATTTGGTCATCCACCATTCCTTCTTTACCTACAAAAAAATTTGCTCTAGACAAAAAATCAGCAACAACATTCTCTTTACGAGGCTTATCAATAATGGTTAGATCAAACTACTGCAGTAAAAGAAACCATCAAATAATGCGAGCATTTACATCTGGTTTGTCCATTAAATATCTAATTACAGCATGATCAGTGTGCACAAAGGTTTGGTAGTCTGTGACATAATGTCTAAATTTGTTTAAGGAATGCACAACAGCTAGGAGTTCCTTCTCGGTCACTATATAGTTTAACTCTGCCTTTGACAAGTTTTTGCTTATAAAATATATGGCATAAGGTAACTTTTCATCAATTTGTCCTAAGGCTTCTCCTATTGCTTTGTTCGAGGCATCTGTGTGAATATGAAAGGGTAGGGCCCAGTTTGGGCCTCTGAGAATTAGGGGAGTCACTAGCTTGCTCTTCAAAGTATCTAGGACTTCTTGACAGTTTTCCGACCATATGAACTCAACATCTTTGCCTAGGATGCCAAACAAAAGAGTGGCTAACTTGCTGAAGTCTTTAATGAATCTCCAGTAATATCCAGCTAAGCCTAGGAAGCTTCTGACATCTCTCACCTTTTGAGGAGGTGGGACCCTTTGGATGATGGCAATTTTGTTGGGCTCCACCTACAGTCCTTGTTGAGATATTGCATGACCTAGCACGATCCCTTCAGTCATCAAAAACTCACATTTTTCTGGACTGAGGGACAGGTTCATCTCAATACACTTATCTAGAACTTTTCCTAGGTTATATTCAGCTTCCTGAAAGTCAGAGCCATAAGGAGTAAAATCATCCATGTATATTTCTACTGCATCATGAACCAGTTCAAAACATATACTCAATACCGCTCTTTGGAAAGTGGCTGGAGCGTTGCACAAACCAAAAGGAAGGGCCCGGTATGTAAAGGTACCCCAAGGACAAGTGAAAGTGGTCTTATCTTGGTCTTCCAGGCTAATTTGAATCTGATTGTACCCGCTAAAGCCATCTAGGAAGGAGAAAACCTTTTTCCCTACCAGACCATCTAACACTTGATCTATGAAAGCTAAAGGAAAATGGTCCATTTTAGTGGCTTTGTTCAATTCCCGATAGTTGACATAGATTCTCCACTTACCATTTTTCTTTGGCACTAGCACCAAAGGAGAGACCCATTCACTGTCAGATATGGGATAGATGAATCCTGCATCAAGCAATTTCTACATTTATTCCTTAACAATATCTTTAAGTGTTGGGTTCATCCTCCTTTGAGGCTGCCTGACTGGCTTGCAATCTTCCTTTATGTATATATGATGAGTACATACTGAAGGGTGCACTCCCTTCATCTCCTTATAACTTTAGACGAAGGCATCTAGATGTTTTCTCAGTATGCTACATAGCTCCTTCTCCTAGGAAGTAGATAGGGATGGATTGATTTTCAATTTTCTTTCTGGGGCGAACTCTATATTTTTAACACGGAGAGAAGTGGGGTCGGCCACACAGAGATCATTTGAGGGGTTTTTTTTGGTTTCTCTTACTATGTCTTCTAATGGTGATACACTAGGAGGTGGATTCTGAATCAACTTTTCAATCATATCATCCTCATCTTGCAGTTCCCCCCCATGGCGATTTCTAAGTACAAAGTGGTGCAAAATAAACTTCATCCTCATCCTCCTCCTCCAACTAGAGAGGTAGATCATGTTCTAGCAAGGGTTGGGCAGGAGGATATAGGATTAACTACTTGGACATGTGCCTCTTTATCTTCCTCAACCTCCCTGGGTGGAGGCTAGCTATCTAGGAGAACTTTCCTGAATCACAAGTTAATTTTAATCTCCACAGCATAAGTTGGGCATGATGGTTCCCCACTATACACTTGATGAGCATGTTTGTTGTTTGGGTTTGGATTTGGCTGGGAAGGCATTTGGGGTGGCCTTGGTGGAGTAGAATAAACTTCATCCTCATCCTCCTCCTCCAACTAGAGAGGTAGATCATGTTCTAGCAAGGGTTGGGCAAGAGGATATAGGATTAACTGCTTGGACATGTGCCCATTCTTTATGGTCATGCTCCCAGCTCGGCAGCTAATGTAGGCATTAGCGGTAGCCAACTAGGGTCTTCCCAGAATGAGAGGATACCCAGTGAGCTTTGCCTTTGGCTGGAGAACTAAGAAATCAGCAGGGTACTCCCAAGAATCAATGGAAACCATCACATCTTCCACAATCCCCTCAGGAGTCACTGTGGAGCGGTCTACTAGCTGCAACACTATCATGGTCTTCCTAAGGACCTTGGAGGCTAATTTTGAGCATTGTTTCCTTTGTCATCATATTAATGGCAGCTCCCATATCAATCAAGGTATGTGGGACCATTGTGCCATTGATGTGGACATCAACTACTGAGCTTCTAGGGTCCAGATATTTTGGACAGATTATCTACCCCAAAATCAAGTCGGACAGTTGTCCTATGACATTGATGGTTGGGGCATCTCTCTTACGCCTTCCTAGATGCCTAAAGCACTTCTCTTTTATCAACCTATTGTAGATAAGCACATCTTTTATGGCTTGGAGAAGTGGTATCTTCACACATAAATGTTTCAATTCTCCCAGGAGTTCAGTCTCTTATAAGGTAGGCTGGATTGTCATGGATAGTCTCTCAGGAAAGGGTGGATTTTCTTTAGGTTCACTTTCCTCTTTATCTTCCTCAACCTCCCTGGGTGGAGGTTGGTTATCTAGGAGAAATTTCCCAAATCGCAAGTTAATTTCTTGAATCTCCACAGCATAAGTTGGGCATGATGGTTCCCCACTATACACTTGATGAGCATGTCTGTTGTTTGGGTTTGGATTTGGCTGGGAAGGCATTTGGGGTTGCCTTGGTGGAGCAGAAGGTAACGGTTGTGGTTGGGTAGGTGGTGGAGGCAGAAGAGCGGGAAGAGAGTTGTATTGGGGCCTCCACCCCTGATGAGATGCATTCCACTAAGGTTGCGGCTAAGCATAGGATTGAAATGAATGGGTGGTTGGTTGGGCATGAGATTGAGATGTGAAGGACCCAGTAGGAGGCATGGACCAGGAAGGATGAGCAGGGGGGGCAAGAAGGTATGGAGGTGACTTGGTTGGGGTTGTAGTATGCCTAAGATGTCCCTTGCATCCCCTGTTGGTATGGTCTAGGTCCATGCAGCCTCCTTTGGTTTATGTAATAGATCTGTTCAGTGACTCCTTCAGCCCCTTGGTATACAACTTTAAGTCTGGGCAAAGGAAGGCACTTATCTGTAGAATGATCTTCTTCACAAAATGAAAAAACCTTTATATATTTTAATGAGCATTCATCCCTAGGATGCCTCCTAGTGCATCTAGGGAAAAAAATGGCCAAATCCCTCTCTGCTTCCTCTTGTTTTCTTTTGATATGTAAGGTATCCATTTACATGGCAAGAGTCTGCAGCATCTCACTCTTGAAGTCTTCCAGCATGTTTCCAATTTCACCTTCAATGGATGAATTGGAAGAAGAGGTATTGGCTATGGGTTGACTCCCCCTACCTTTCTTTCTGGCTGCTCTAGAATGGTTTCTAAAAACAGTCTTTATGTCCTCATAGGATAGTTGGTATATGTCTCCCCCAGCCAGTAGATGGAGGGTGTCTAAAAGGTCTTCCCGAATTCCCCTGAGCAGGACCAACTACAGAGACTCAGGGTCAAGTGTACACCTGGCCCTTTTGTAACTGAGCTAGAACCTCTCTTCATAGTCTTCCAAGGACTCATCACTTCCTATGGTCATTCGGAAGATTTATTCTTTAGTATCTTTTGACCTACAATAGTCTCGATACTTATTGTTGAAGGCCTGTTGCATCTGAGCCCAATTTGTGATACTATTTCCAGGTAATCCCATGAACCAGCGCAATGTTGCGTCCTTGAGAGTAGAAGGGAATAGTTTCAACTTTGTCTTCTGCATAGTCATAAGTTCGACAGATGACAGCAAAGTCAAATAGGAAGGTGTCAGGATCTTCTGTAGTTAGACCATGGAAGTGAGGTAGGGTTGAAGGACTTATATTCTTCATTTTGGTGTCCCCATTGGTCTCCCGAAAGGGGAAGGTACACTCTATTCTCTCTCCATTTCCCCTAGCATTTCTATTTTCAGCCATTGGCTCCGGAGGAATGTTTTCTTCTTCTTCTTCCCCTATAGGTTATTCAAATATGTCTGGATGTTCACCTAAGGGTTCTTCTTGATTGCAGCCACCAAATAAGAGAGAAGGTTGGTTGTGTGAAGCACTAGGGATGTTGGGAAAAAATTTTCCTAAGTTATCTCTACTCCTACGAGGCATGAAAGCAAATATTTTTGGTTGGTTTTTTGTTTCATTTTCCCCACACTGAAAGTACCTGTAGAAACTGAAATTGTGATTGAAAAACACAAATTGCAACTAGCTGAAATGAACTTGTTGAATGGAAATTTTCAGAATTGAAAAGGAAAGCAAGGAAATGCATAACTGAAAGAAAGGAAATGACTAGTCTACTTTTGCCGAAATAAACTATTAGCAAAATGTTGCAATAGGAAATAGAAGAAAGCAGTAATCACAGAATACTCTAACACTTCACTAGCAATGGCACCAAAAAGTGGTGAGCGTCAGTATTGTAGTAAGAATGTTGCAACTTCTAGGCTACCAACTTTACTTTTATCAACCTGGTAGTTCGTAACAAACTTGGAAGCGTCCATGCTATATGCACAAGTACTAGTTCTCGCTGCAAGTTTTCACTTAGTCAGCCGGCGCAATATCACTAGGAGCTCAAGCCAACTTCTATAGATTTGAGAAGAAGCTCTATGTGTGATGAAAGGAAATAAAGATTTACTCTACATATTCTATTCTAACTGCAAAAAGGAGAAAGACTAGAATGTAAAGCAAAACCTAGTAAACCCTAATTAACAAGCTAATTCTACTTTTGCCAAAAACACTATGAAAACCATGAAAGAAATGTCATTACCTACTCAAGGAAGTAAACAACATCTAACCATGCTATTTCTGGAAGTAAATAAGCAAAAAACATATTTTTGGATTTTTATGTGTTTTTATGTGAATTTAACATGCATCTAATTTATTGTGTGTGAGTGTGGCAGCGAACAGGTGGCATTGGAGGGCGGTTTTGGAGCTTGAAAGGATGTAGGGTGGTGTGGATGGGTCCTAGGAGGTCTTAGGTGGCATTCTAGAGGCTTTTCCCACACTTGGCCTTCAAAAGAAAGCCTACAGGAAAAACTACAGGAGGACACAGGAAAACTACAGGAGGAAAACAGGGAAACTACAACGAGAGAAATTTTCATTGTTTTGAGGGTGTGAGAGTGGGTGGAAAAGGTGGATGAAGGTTGGAATGAGGTATTAGGGTGCCTAAGGTCTACCATGAATCACCAAGAGAGAGAAAGATGATTTGGTTTGCTCAAGGAGAGAGGAAGAAGTTCTATGAAAAATGAAGGAAACTAGGGCAGAATTGAGGTGAGGTTTGGGAGACCTATAGGGCATGGATCAAATGGAGGGTGTGATTGCTGGTAAGTCGGCCTACTACTGGAAGAGATCTTCTACATAGAAATTGACAGTCAACCAAGAAAATCAAGCAACCAATGAAATGAGAGCATCCTAGGAAAAACAGAGTTTTTCACTAAAATGGCCTAAACTATGATGTATAGAAAGAAATGTTGGGAAATGTTGTAAGAAAGGAAAGAATGAAAAAGGAATATTGCAAATCAGGAAGTGAACATGATAAAGAAGATCTAAAGCAAAGCAAAACTGGACTATCAGCCTACTAGAGAGATGCAAACACTAGAAGTCCTAGGAATGAGAAAAATCTGTGTTTTTGGGGCAGCAAGCGAGTCTTTGCCTCAAATCATGGTCCCAATGGGAGGAAGAGAGGTCAAGGCGCTATTGCTAGCCTCTTTAATCTTATCTAATCACTGCTTAACTTGCTATAGAAAGCGCAAATGGAAGCAAGCTACTAAATCATCAAAAGCAACCTATTCTTAACCATAAGAGAAATACCAACAAACTAATCTACAAACTGAAGTAAAACATACAAATACAAGTAAAGATAAGCTTGGCTGCTTGGATTGGGCCCTAACCCAAGAGATTTAGCCCTCTGAGGTAACTCAGTGCTAGCTCAAAAAGGATTCCATCTTCATTATCAAAAAATAGAAAGATTACATAAAACTATCATAAAATAGTAAGCTCGAAATTTGAGCAGAGTTTACACAAGCAAAAAAAAAGTCGACGCTAGTGAGGCCCTAGGCCTCTCTACTTATACATCTAATGCTACCAACAAATTCCTTAAAATCATGGAGGCTTGGCTTCCAAAACTCGAGATAACTATCAATCATCTTCCACTTGCTTGGTTGCCTTCTAGTGCATGATTCGGCTGCTTGTACTCGGAGCTGAATGAAGGGGAATTCGAAGTGAGCAATAAATGAGAGAGATTCCCTCCTCTAAGTCCTCTCCTCTGTCTACTTCAAGTTATTGTTGTAGTTTGACCACTATATCCTTGACTTTGACCTTGAAATCCATCAATAATCTACATTAAATACATGTTAGACCACATGGCATAATAACTAACTCAATTCACCCTATAAGCATAAATATAATCAGAAAATCATACAATAAGCTAAGAGAATTGTTGATTTTACTAGGTTAGGAGGTAAAATGAGCCCATATAATTACCCATTTATGAGGCTCATCACTGTTGCCGAGCCTTTTAAGGCTAAAACATATATTATCATTCTGATAGTTGCATATCGAAGGGGAAGGAGTGATGATATATGTGTGTGTGTGTGTGTGTGTGTGTGTGTGTGTGTGTGGTGTGCCGTAGAGAAGCGATATCCGATTGTGATAAAGGTGGCATTAGTATCTATGCAGAGGCCATATCGAGGTAGAAAAAGGTGTGTTTCCATATGTTTTCCTTTGTAAATGGTTTTATAAGGAAAATAGCACCGATAAAAGGTTTTGTGGGTTAAATATATGTGTAGCCAATGTTTAAAGAGGGGAGGTTACATATATAAGTGGTTAAAGGGATAATGAAGGTTATGAGGAGGTAAATAGTCCCAATAGGAGTTTTAAGAGGGGTGATTAATTTCCAATAGAAAGGAAAAGGTGGGTTAATTCTTAGACTTTGTTAAATCTATGAGTCATTGCGCATGAGACTAAAAGAGGGCCTTAACCAATTATGGTTGAATATTTGACTCCTTTGAGAGTTAAATATCTGGGACAAATGTGTGGATGCATTTTACATGCATACTTTGGGTATAAGTGGGGGTAACCCAGCATCAGTATTCCATAGCCTACTTAGCCCTTGCGTTATAGTGCTTGTTTAAGCCTCTAGAGCAGTTGCACACTAGTAATGCACACCTAAAAGGC
Organism: Pinus taeda; assembly: GCA_000404065.3. Taxonomy (NCBI): domain Eukaryota; kingdom Viridiplantae; phylum Streptophyta; class Pinopsida; order Pinales; family Pinaceae; genus Pinus; species Pinus taeda. The sequence continues at coordinate 118,074 of APFE031035132.1, read as the reverse complement.
AATAAAATCAGGTTCAAAAACACAAATTCACTATAGTTTTTGTTGGAAATTATAATTACTCCCGCATGTAGGAGTTGGTTAAATTGGTTGGGCGAGTCACTAAATGAACAATTTTAAATACCCTTCACCATATTTATTGTAATAATCAAATTTTATAGTCACTCATGTTATTATATGTTATATTTTATGTCTTTCCTCCTCTACCTTTCCAATAGTCTAGCAGTCTTTCAGATGGACTTAAAGAATGGTAACTTACTCTTAACCGCTTCTATCTCGTTTCGGTTTTCAGGACTATCTACATGGATGTCACCTTCACCTTCGTCATTCAAAAAATTTCAGGAGTTATCTCTTACACATGGATGTCGTTGTCATTATTTACAAAAACACCCTCCCACATGGTTTCTGCAAGTATGTGGAATAGAAGGGCCTAACTCAAACTCCACACTTGCACAAATTGGGATGCTAACCCCTTCAGGGCTTTTAAGGGATGCCCATCCACTCAAGGCAAGACCCTATTGACTAAAAGGGCGATCGAGGGGGGCCTCTGAAACACTAGTTATTTGAAGTGAGACTTGTCATTTGTGCGGGTTGGAAGCCTTTGAAACGTTATTTGTTCTCAAAATGAATGGATAGCCTTTACTTCAGCTTGCCTAAAATAAGTTTCTACCATGAATAATATATTATAAGCAATTAATCGATAGTGTTCTATAGATATTAATCGAATTTTTAATGAAGAAGTTAATGATATTAATAGATCACTAAATCAATTAATAAAAGCTTCGTAATGAAATTAGTGGCCTTTTGATCCAGGTGGATATTGGTGGCCACCCGCCTATTCCACTTGGACCCCCACCTTTTTCTCTTTCAGTTTTTCAGTTTCCTTAATTGTAGCACAATTTACTATTTTTGGCAGTTTTTCAGGTCCTAAACTTCCGGAGCCATTTTGAGGCCCTAAGCAATGCTTTTTTGTGAAACCACTAGTAAAAAATATGAATTTTTAACTTGGTATTCATTGTCAACAGGTGTATTCCTTGGATATTTCTTTCTAACGAGGTATCGTGTGCATCAAATAGAGATTGTATGCCAAAGTTACGACCCCGGGAAGTTGATGTACCAACTTACCCCGACAGGGCCCATAGTTTGGTGTTTCATTTCTTAGGGTTAGGTTTTTGTTTAAGGTTCAACCCTAACCCCTTTATTTATGTAATAAGCCCAATGGGTTGAGTCATAGTCATAGTTTTTTAGAGAGTAAATAAAGCCCGCATTAATAATTGTAAGTTGTTGACCCGCATTAGAGAAAAGGGACCAAAGTTAGTTGTAAACGGGTCATAGTTAATAAAAAAAGTGGTTAACCTATGTCATGCAAGGGACCACTAGTAGTTAGGGTTTTGGATGTCATTTAGATATAAATAGTATTAGTTGGTAAAGGAAAGATCATCAAGTCTTATTGTAATCGAGCGCTATTCTAATGGAGGTTGCCCCCTCGAAGAGGCAAGTGAACATTGAATCTATTTCTAAATAATAAAATACTTGATGTTTTTCTCATTTTATTTTGTGTTCTGAGATATATTTCTTCGCATTTCTAGTATTCTAGAATTTCACGCAGGTCAAGAGCATAACAAGTGGTATCAAAACACTTTCCAGGGCCAGTTGTACCTCCAATTTTCGCATAGAAAAATTTTAGGCTAGAGAAGTGTTCCGGAGTCTTTAAACCATGGAATCTGTCGTTGAGTGCAGAAACCTGCAAATTTGGGGAGGCATGCATGCAAGAACTACAAGAGGTGGTCATTCTTGTTGGACTCCCTTGTAACCCCTGTGGGTACCCCTTTGAATAGTAGCGCATTAGACAGAACCATACATGAACTGCACTTCCACATACCCTTGGGTATATCAGAAGCCCCCTAGGCTCACGTGAAACCTAGCCCTATATAAGTTGTCGGTCGTCTTGCTGCTACAATACACTGAGAAAAACACTCGGGGAGATTACTCGTGTGTATGATAGGTTAGTCGGGTAGTACGACTAAGGGTACAGTTGTTCCTCGTTAGTTAGTGCCATGAAAGATTTGGGTTGAGTACTATTGTTGGACCCCTGTGTATATTGTGATCTGTAGCACCTGACACTCCTTTGTGACCATATTTCCATCTATTATCTAAAGATCGCCCACTAAATTATCTTGCAGATCAGATCCAGTAGTTGGGGTTCTACCACCGCAGTGCAAATCAAATCGAGCAGTTGGGGTTTTGTCGTCGTCGTACAAATCAGATCCAACAATTGGGGTTTTTTTGCCACCATGAAACTCACATTCAGTAGTTGGGGTTTCACAATGCCGATCAGACTCTTTGTGCAGTGAGGCTTGCTGCTACTACAGTTTGGACCTTATTTTTGCAGCACATTAGGCAGGATCAAGTTTTCTGGAATTCTGTCACTACAGTATTGATTAGCGGAGAGTAAAACTCCTTTCGGAGTAAAAAAAATAAAAATGTGAGACCATCCAGGGACGCTTGCAAGAGACTTAGCCCATAAGCTTCAGGACAATGAATTGATCACATTGGTACCATTCACTTGTCAGCCTCAATTTTCCGACGGTCCCAAATTTTTCTGAAGTGACTTCGAGTGACCCCCGCCAATAGATTCTTGAGCTCGCCCTCTTTCCAAGAAGACTACTCTTAAGTAATTGACCAGGTTTTGTGTATGGTAGGTACCAGATCTCAAGTCATGGCCTATGAGAAGATCAAGAGCCTTGAAAAAATGTTGGATGAGTTCCAAGGCAATATGGAGCAAATTGCCTCATAGCTTTCATAGCTCACCAATATGATGCAGAGGCCTCATCGGGAGGAGCATAGTGTTGATGAACACCTAGAAGGAGAATCTAGTCATCACATTCACTTCCATGGAAATCACCAACATTCCCACCCTCAGCCACCCAAGTTGGACATGTACAAACTTGATGGCTCTAATCCTGCAGTATGGGTAGCACAAATGGAAAAATATTTCTCCCTTAATGATATCTGCGAAGGTCACACTAAACTACATGTGGGAGCCCTTTACTTGGACCAAGAGACATGGAAATGGTGGCAATGGCATCGGAAATGTTATCTCGGGAACATAACTTAGCACATGTTCTCAAAAGCCATATGTGACTGCTTTGACGTGGAATCTAATTTTTTTGGTCATCTCACTAAGCTCTAGTAGACAAGAACAGTAAAAGACTACATTGCAACCTTTGAGACATTGGTCATTAGAATTGACGATCTAGGAGATGAATTCTACTTGGAGTGTTTCATCAGTGGTCTCACAAAAGCCATCCAAGCCCATGTCTGGATGCACCACCCAGCTACGTGGATGGACGCCTGAAAAATGGTCATCAAGGTAGAACTCGCCTTAGCTGGCCAGTCCACTCATCCAAATTTCATAGCCAAGGGGTGTCCCACCTAGGCTTAGGTCCCTACCCAAACACTTAAGGTTCAAAAGGTATCTCCATCAGAAATGGATGAAAGAAGAAAACAAGGATTCTGTTACTACCGTGATGAGAAATAATCCTCGTGGCATAAATGCAAGGAACCAAAATTCTTTCAAATTGATGCTACTGATAATAGCTCATCTGAAGAAGCCCCACCCCCTAGGGGGGCGAGGACGAAGTTGAGGAAACCTAGCCTGACAATGATCTCACAGCTATGCCAAATGAACCAGTTATCTCACTACATGTTTTGGCAGGCATTTCTTCGCCTCAAACTCTCAAAATTTGAGGCTTTCTTAAACATCAACCAGTATTGGTATTGATTGATAGTGGTAGCACTCATAACTTTATCCATAAGCAATTTGTCGAAGTTGTTCATTATTTTATTCGTGAAGTCTCTATTTCCAAGTCCTTATCGCTAATGGGGGGACCATGAAATGTGAAGGCCGTTGAGAAAATATTAAACTTCAAATGGGAGACTACGACCTAAAGACCCACATGTTTTCTATTGAAATGGGTGGTTGTGACATTTTATTGGGTGTTGAACGACTTCGCACACTGGGCCCAATTACAATGGATTTCCATGAGTTATATATGAGCTTTAAGCAAAATGACCATGTTCATACATTACGTGTACTCCAGGCAGGTGCTCCTACTATCATCAACTCGCATCAAACGGAAAATATTTTGAAAAAGGGCCATCAAAGAGTCATCACCCAATTTAATATCATCCAGGCCATTGAATCCACTACTCATCATATTCATCCTAAGATGCAATAGGTCTTAGACCACCACAAGCGGATATTTGACAAACCTAAAGAGCTTCCACCCTCTAGGAGTGAACATGATCCTAGCATCCCTTTGGTCCCAAGGGCCATACCGCCTAATGTGCGCCCATATCAATATCATTTTCCCAAAATAATGAAATTGAAAAAATCATCAAGGAACTCCTCGAAGTTAGTGTTATTCGTCTCAGCATCAATCCATATTCATCACCAGTGGTCATGGTGCTAAATAAAGATGGAGAATGGCACATGTGTCCAGACTTTTGGGCCCTCAACAAACTCATTGTCAAAGACAAATTTCCTATTCTAGTTGTTGATGATCTTCTTGATGAACTACATGGTGCTCAATTATTTACCAAGCTAGATCTTCGCTCGGGCTATCACCAAATACGCATGAAGGAAGTAGACATTCCCAAGATTGCCTTCCGAACTCATGAAGGCCATTATGAATTCTTGGTCATGCCATTTGGTATCTGTAATTCTCCATCTACTTTTCAAAGCCTCATGAACCACCTGTTGAAACCATATCTCTGAAAATTTGTCCTTGTCTTCTTTGATGACATTCTCATCTATAGCCTAACTTGGGACAAACATCTTCAGCATGTAAACCTAATCTTGCAACTACTATAGAATCACAAATTATTTGTCAAATTGTCCAAGTGCTCTTTTTGCGTAGGAGAAGTCGAGTATTTGAGACACATTGTGGGTCATAAAGGAGTGAGGGTTAATCCAAAAAAGACACAGGCACTGCAAGATTAACCCCAACCAAAAACCTTGAAGATTTTGAGGAGTTTCCTGGGTCTCACTAGCTACTATCACAAATTTGTCTGTAATTATGGTCGCACTGCTAGACCCCTCACTAATATTCTCTAGAAAAATTCATTTCTCTGGACTGATGCAGCTCACTGGGGATTCATGGCTCTCAAACAAGCCATGTGCTCCACTCTCGTATTGGCCTTACCAAACTTCAGCAGATATTTTGTGATTGAATGTGATGCTTCTGTTACTGGTATTAGTGTTGTATTAATGCAAGAAGTTTGACCATTGGCCTTTACCATCCAACAACTCAGTGGAAAACATCTGGCTCAATCTACCTATGAGAAAGAAATGATGGACATCTTACATGCAGTAGACACCTGGTGACCATACTTGTTGGGGCGATGTTTACAAATCTGCACGGACCATCAAATCCTAAAATATTTTTTGGAGCAACGTCTATCATCACCACAACAAAATAAATGGTTGGCCAAAATCCTGGGATATGATTATGAGATAATTTACAAGAAAGGGTGTGACAATGTAGTAGCTAATGTTTTATCGCGCCAATGTGAGGTTGAAATCACCTTGCTATCAATCTCTCTTCCCATGCCAGATTGGATTAAAGAGGACTGCAAGGAATGGTTCTCACACCCCTCTCTCTCTTAACTTATTAATAACTTGAGAGAAGATCATAATTCCTTCGCTAACTACTCTTGGAAGGATGATAATCTTCGCTACAAGGATCAAGTAGTTATATCATCGGCATCCACCCTCAAAACCCGTATTTTGGAAGAGTTTCACTCATCTCCAACTGCAAAGCATTTAGGATTTTAGAAGACTTATGCCTTGAGCATGAAAAGTTTTGGACTGGCATGAAAAATGACATTCTTACTTTTGTAGTTGAATGTGATGTGTGTCAACACAACAAAGGAGAAACAGTCAAGTTACCGGGAACCTTACATCCATTGCCACTCCCTGCCTCTGTTTGCATGGATGTTTCCATGGATTTCATCACTAGTCTCCCAAAGTTGGGAAACAAATCCGTCATCATGGTGGTTGTGGATAGACTTTCTAAATATGCTCATTTTTGCGCTCTACCCCACCCACTTACCCCCTTTGGTGGTTCAAGATTTCATGGACCAAATATTCAAACTACATGGCATGCCAACTTCCATTGCGTCTGATCGTGACCCCACTTTCACCAGCAAATTTTGGCAAGAACTTTTCAAGCTACAAGGCACACAACTCCAACTAAGTACTGCCTATCATCCCCAAACCAATGGTCAAACAGAAGCAGTCAACAAATGTTTGGAGACATATCTAAGGTGCTTCACTTCAGAAAAGCAGCATCAATGGGTACGGTGGCTACCTTTAGCTGAATGGTGGTATAATACTAACTATCATGAAGCCACCAAGATGACTCCATAAGAGGCATTATATGGCCAACTCCCACCTTCACCTATTTCTTATATCCTTGGATGTTCTAAGGTGCAGGAAATTGATCAACTCCTACAAAACCGTGTTGCCATGATAGCTCATCCCAATGATAATCTACATCAAGTTCAGAATCAAATGAAGCAAAAAGCAGCCAACATCATTATGAGTGCACATTTCAAGAAGGGGATCAGGTATTTCTGTGACTACAACCATATAAGAAAACATCTCTCAAAGAAAATGGATACCATAAACTAGCACCAAAATTCTATGGACCTTATCAAATACTTCAATGCATTGGAGCAGTCACCTACAAACTGCCCTTGCCACCAACTTCAAAAATCCATCCAGTCTTCCATGTATCATGCCTCAAGAAAGTGGTGGGGAGCAATTGAAAAATTCAAAGCAGTTTATATGAATTGGATGAGGAAGGCTCACTCTGGCTCCAACCAGAATAGGCCCTCGATACCCATGAAAGACATCTCCACGGCTGCATGATCAAGGCAATTCTCTTCAAGTGGAAAGACACCTCTCTAGAAGATGTGACTTGGGAACCAGCCACTATTCTTCAACAATTTTCGTAGCTTCAGCCTTGAAGACAAAGTTTATTTTGATGGGAGAGGGTATGTTAGGGTCCAAGCCTAAGCCCTTTATTTATGTAATAAGCCCAATGGGCCAAGTCATAGTCATAGTTAGTTAGAGAGTAAATAAAGCATGCATTAATAATTGTAAGTGGTTGACCCACATTAGAGAAAAGGAATCACAATTATTTGTAAACGGGCCATAGTTAATAAATAAAGTGATTAACCTGTGTTATGCAAGGGACCACTAGTAGTCAGGTTTTTGGATGCCATTTAGCTATAAATAGTCTTATTTAGTAAAGGAAATATCATCGAGTCTTATTGTAATCGAGCTCTGCTCAGCTGGAGGTTGCCCTCTCGAAGAGGCAAGTGAACATTGAATCTATTTCTGAATAATAAAATACTTGCTATTTTTCTCATTTTATTTTGTGTTCTAGGCTATATTTCTTCGCAATTCTGGAATCTATAATTTCTTGCAGGTCAAGAGCATAAAAATTGTTGGATGTTCAGGGTTTTTCATTGTTTCTCAATAATAAATGGGCCTTCAAGCCTCATTGTAACACATTTCAGAAGCATTTATCCGCCACATCTCTTCTCAGAGATACGCTACCATCGCTCGAGCTAGTTTATTTCCATTTTGTGTGTAAGAATATTTCAGTTCTTTGATATTAATGAAATGAAGTTTTATTTCCACTGCAACTCTGTGTGTATGGTTATATCTGTGATTTATTGCGTTCCTGTTTAAATTCGGATCATCATTGCACTAACGGATAGAGTTTCATGAATTAAATAGCTTTGATCGCTTCAATTAATGAATAGATTAGATGTTATTAAATAATGATAGCTATAGACTATAGCTCTATGTAGTGGTTTATATCTTCTTAATCGATTCGTTATGAAGATTAAATAACGAAGTTGATTTTCTTCTATTAAAAATGGATTTATAGAGCAAAACATTGAGATCTACTTATTCATTTGTTGTAGTATGAATGGAGAGAATATACACACGATGTCAGACATTAAGGTAGAAGCAAACCACAATATTAAAGCTCTGCATAAACAAACAAAAAAAAAGTTCTAAGGCAGAGGGTAGGGTTGTAGAGCTTTGCTTGTGCGGAGCTTTCTGCACATGGAATGCTCCACACACTTCTCTCTTCGTGCTCCTGTTGCTTTTATCAAGTTTAGTTGGCATGGGAAAACGAATGGAGAGTGAGGAGTGTGGTAGTTGTGCGGAGCTCTGCATTTTGGTTTCTCTCAGTCAAGTTGAATGCATGTAAGACTGCGAGGATTCAAATCTTTCTATTTTTAACACAAAAATTGCACTACAGCTTTTTAAGATTTTAAGGAAATACCAAATTTATTGAAAGGGGGCAACAATTTCGATTTTCCATTGTTGGCCTTATCCTCTACAATGCCCATGTTCTTACCCTCATCTTGTGGTTTGAACCGGTCACCACACAGGAATAAATGAAAAAAGGTGTAATAATTTCAAGGTTAGAGTATTTATGCCTCTTGAAGTAGATACAAGTGAAGCTCCTCCTCATATAGATATACACAAAATTCCAATATCACTCCATATAGCAAGAAAATATAGAAGCCACCTAGAATAGCAGAATACTAGTATGATAGAACTATGTGGCAATTAATTATGTTATGTGTTGATACTCAAATAGCATAACACTAGTATGGTAGAAGTATGTGGCAATGAATTTTGTTATGTGTTGATACTCAATGGTTGTGCTCAATTTGTTAATGATATGGGTGCATATTCTATCATTTTAGAGTGTTGTGTTTTCCATATGTGTGGATGTTATTAGCTTGTAAGTGTTTATGAGTCCTTAGGTCGAAGGTTTCACATTTCATCATTTGTACGATTGAGATTTTGCGATGCGTTTTGTGCAGAGTTTTATTATCTATGATTGGGGGGGAGGGTTTCGTTTTTTTGGTGTTGTGTAGTTCAAAGACATTCAAGCAAATATTGAACTGTTGTGCGGTGACAAGATGTTAAAATTGGAAAATAGGATCAAACTCCATGTGGATCATCTTATTTATGGTAGCTGATATTTTTCTTGGATCCCTCTCATCAAGAGGTGTAGGATTGATCTAAATATCATCCGATTCCGCTAAGTATTCATGGAGTTATGAATTTATTTGTGTTATAAGACAATTCGTCAAGGTCGGCCAGCAACCAAATAAACCCCACATGTGCTCAACGTTTTAGTATAAATCTTTATTTCTCTCCACTTGTCTTGGGTCTTAGTGGAAGATAAATCTAGGAGTGGTAGCCCTAGACGTTGGAGGAATGAGGCTACCCTAGCCGCAATCAAGAAGAAGAGATATGTTGCCCTAATCTAGAGGATGCATTCATGAAGAGAAACCCTAACGATATCAAGAAGGAGCCCTAACCTATACGTTGGTCTCTACGCAAGTCTAGAAGGAGGCCTACAACCCTAGATGTAGATGGAAGGAAACCCTAACGCATACCTAAAAGGCTTCCCTAAACGTTGATCTAATCCAGCCCTAAACGTCGATCTAATTTAGCCCTAACCACAGTCAAACAAGAGAGTCTTAGCCGCAGCATGAAGAGTCAAAGGGATAGCATGTATGCTGCCCTAGATAGTGTGAAGGGTTGTGTGGACAGCAAAGTATTAGCCGCCATATAAATGGTCAAAGGGACAGCGTGGAGGCTGCCCTAGATAGCGTGAAGGGTTGTATGGAAAGCAGCTTCTCAAGGGAGGTAAGACGCACTCTTTTCAAGGAATCTTGTCGAGTTTAGAGGTGGTTTTTAGGGTAATATTGATGCCATAACCAGAGTTGCAGAACTACAACAGTGCACCAGCATTCAAGTATAAGTATGAGGATAATTTGATGATGAGAATTTGTTAGAAGAATCAGTGTAAGCATGTATAGCATGGCAAGCATAGCAAGCTATGATGGGACAGTAGTTGTGATAAAGCAACAAAGGTACATGGTGCTGCAAACTCATTGGACAACACAATGATGGGACAACAGCATGTTGGGACAGTAGCATGTCGGGACAACAGCATGTTAGGACAACAACATGCTGGGATAGTAGCATGTTAGGACAGTGGCATGTTGGGACAGCACTATGTTTAAGCTATGACATTGTGCAACAGTGGCACAATAGGAAAACAACAATAGCAAGTACATGGTGGTTGTACATAGTGGTATGGTACATGGGACAACTGTATTTAGTGCAGCAAGTTCATGGTGCTGCAATAGTATGGTACATGGGACAACAACAACAACAAGGTGCAGCAAGCATAGTGCTACAAGCACATTGGGACAACAGTATGGTACTTGGTGCAGCAAGTACACAAAGCAGCAAGCACATTGGTGACAACATGGTGCAGCAGTGGCACAAGGTACAACAGTGCAGCATAAGGTCCAGCATTGTGATGATGGGTGCAGCATGGTGCAGCAGTGGCACAAGGTACAGCAGTGCAGCATAAGGTACAGCATTGTGATGATGGGTGCAGCATGGTGCAGCATGGTGAGGTGCAGCATGCTAACGAGATGCAGCGTGATGATAGGTGAAGGAGTTACCTTGGAGAATTAGTTGAAGCAGCATGTCTTTAACTGATCTCATCTTCTTAGAAATGATCTATGTACTATCTCTCTCTCTCTCTCTCTCTCTCTCTCTCTCTCTCTTTGCTGAACTATTGGAGAACATATAAGAAGAATTGATCAATGGTTTCCCCACATTGGGGTTTGTCCCTAGCTAGCGCCACATTTTGTGTCCTCTTGTCTTGGCTTGTCTTCTGCAATTTATGTTATGTTTTATCTACAGTTTAATTTTATGCTGATGTGATTGCTAATCTGGAAAAGATATTAACTGTGAAAATTGAAATAAATTTCTCTAAGCATAGAACATAACTAAAATTAACATGGTATCAAAGTTGTGGTGAAGACAAAGCCCAAGCAAGAGTGAAAGAAAAATCAACGAAAATAGTTGGGAAAGGACAAAAGGATCAATGGATTCCTCATCCCTCTTCAAATTCACCGAGGGTGAAGTCAAAGCAGAGAATATTATCAGAATGGCGTAATGGAAGTTTTTGATGGCCTACCTAAAGATCACTTGAATGGGAAGTCTGTATCTAAGGGTGGAAAGAAAGGAAGATGCCTTGGTTGCAACAAGTTCAGCCATTATGCGGAGGAGTGTCTGAATGGTAGGGACACATCACTTGATGATTACAACAATCATTCTAGGGACATCTTCAATGATAAGAGGAATGACAAGTAATGCAGGTCATCAAGGAAATTGCCGACTCTTCAGAGAAAGCAAGGAACCCCAGGTATGAAGAATCAAATGTTGTTTCTAATAAGATAAAGAAGTGTTATCTTGTATTGGCCCTCTCCTTCAGATTCTATGGGAATCTGGCTTATTGATTATAGTGCTTCAAGGCACTTCATCAGATAGAAGGGTGGTCTCTCTAATGTATTAGAGATGGAAACAATCGTGGGATTATACTTGGATTCGATGCCACCTATCTTGGAAAGGGTGTAGGGAATATTACCCCTCAATTGAATGAGGGAAACTTGATTCATTTATAGAATGTCTTTTATGTACGTGATCGCAAGAAGAACCTGGTTTCCATTTCGGAAATGGAAATCAAGGTTTCAGGGTGGCATTCATCGATGGAAAGGTATGTGTTTGAAAATAGAATTTTCTAAGATGCTTTACTCATGAGTTCAGGGTTGGAAATTTGTATCAAGTTGCAAGATGGTCCATTGGGGACCATGTCAGTGGTCACATCTCATCTATAGCACTGGAGGTCTACTTATTATGGGGCCCTACCCAATGTGAGTCAGATGGTGACATGGATGCTTGAATTCAAGAAGAGCATGAAGGTACATGTCTAAAATGTACTGAAGGAAAATCTTACAAGGGGACCATTCCCCTCAAGTTCACAGGTTCACAGGTTTGGAACAACTCGATGGGTTTGAGATTCATGATCGGCAGTCTCATTTATGAAGGTGGAAGAAAGCCCTCTATGGCTTGAAGCAAATCACACCGGGATTAGTATGAGAGGATTGATAGTTGTCTGATGAAGTTGAGATTCACTAGGACTGAAGCCGATCCAAACCATTGCTCGAAGGTTGTGGATGATAGACCTCTCATACCAACACCTTTTGAAGACGAACTATTTATGATAGGTGCAGACCCTCTCATTTGCAGAAGTAAGAGGGAGTTGGATTCTGAATGTGGAATGGTAAACTGCAAGCCTGTGACTATCTCGAGGATCTTAACTTTCATAAGTTATATGGTAGTGATGCCGGACCAGATTTGGGAAATGCCTCTGAGTTTCTTAAACTTATTCACATTGGTGTTCTTGGTGAACTTTCATTTGTACATATGATTTGTAGTTAGTATGACGGTTGAGCCTCACTAGATTGGTGCCAAGAATCTTCTGAGATATCTTCAGGGCACAATCTCTCATAGATTGAGATACACTACCGGAAATGCAAAACTGCATGATTATTTGAATGCTGACTGGGCGAGCAGTGTGGACAATCGCAAGAGCACTTCCAAGTGCTAGTTCTCTTTGGGTTCTATTCGATATCCTGGATGAGTAGGAAGCAGAAGTCAATTTCTATAAGCACCGTTGAGACCGAATACATAGCTACGAGTATGGTCTCGTGTGAAGCTACTTGGTTGTGGAAGTTCTTCAGTGAGTTGTTTATACACGTGATGGATACCACCGAGATCCTCTATGTCAATCAGGGGGGGATTCGATTATCGAGGAATCTTGTATTCTATGATTTCTCCAACATATAAACATCATATACTACCTTATTTGGGATATGGTACATCGATGAGTGAGGAGGCTCTATCACATTGAGACTAATGTACGGGTCGCAAACATTCTGTCAAAGCCCCGGGGAAAGGTTAAATTTGTGACTTTCCTGAATGATTTGGAGTCATTGAGAGACCTTCTTATAAGGGTCCTACATGATGCATGCATTGAGCTCTGGGAGCTCCGACGGGCTTGGGGTACTGCTTGGAGAAACAAGCAACCATAGGGTGACTCACTCTCCCCTAATGGTCTGTTGTGTATAGGGTGAATGGCTTAGCCATCCCCTGTGATACCCCAAGGCGACTTACGGACAAGATGAATGGTTCTCCTATCGAGTCATCCTATCCATGTAATTTGGGACTCATGGGAAGTACCTCTCATCTGACCAATGAGTAAGGAAATGGGGTTAGGGACCATAGTAGTACTATCAATGGATGCATCATTGTATCTACTGTACTCCCTATGTTAGGATGACCTTCATTGATCTGGGATCAATGAAACTGATCTAGGATCAGTATGAGTGTGTTGAAACACTCTCTTGTGATATTGATCTAGGATCAATAAAATTGACTTTGGGTCAGTAGAGAATGGTATGAGACATTCTCGATCAATTCTTCTTCTTCATGATTTAGCAGAGCAGTGCAGTGCAAGGCATTGATGGCACAGATAGTAGAATCGGACATATGGATCAACGGATGGAGTTCTCCCTAGTTGAGAGGGAGTGTTAAAATTGGAAACTAGGGCCAAACTCCATGTGGGTCATCTTTTTTATGGCAGCTGTTATTTTTCTTGGATCCCTCTCATTGAGAGGTGTAGGATTAATCTAAAGATCATCTGATTCCAATAAGTATTCATGGAGTTATGAATTGATCTGTGTTATAAGACAATTCGTCAAGGTCGGCCAGCAACCAAATAAACCCCACATGTGCTCAACATTTTAGTATAAAAGGAGATGACTTGATAGTCATTTCTACACACACTTCTATCTTGATTTCTCTCCACTTGTCTGGGGTTTTAGTGGAAGAGAAATCTAGGAGTAGTAGCCCTAGACGTTGGAGGAATGAGGCTGCCCTAGCCGCAATCAAGAAGAAGAAATGTGTTGCCCTAATCTAGAGGACGCAGTCATGAAGAGAAGCCCTAACGATATCAAGAAGGAGCCCTAACCTATATGCTAGTCTCTACGCAAGTCTAGAAGGATGCCTACAACCCTAGATGCATATGGAAGGCAGCCCTAACATAGACCTAAATGGCTGCCCTAAACGCTGATCTAATCCAACCCTAAACGTTGGTCTAATTCAGCCCTAACCGCAGTCAAACAAGAGAGTCTTAGCCACAGCATGAAGGGTCAAAGGGACAACATGTAGGTTTCCCTAGACAATGTGAAGGGCTGTGTGGACAGCAGAGTTTTAGTCGTCGTATAAAGGATCAAAGGGACAGTGTGGAGGCTGCCCTAGATAGCGTGAAGGGATGTACGGACAACAGCTTCTAAAGGGAGGTAAGCCACACTCTTTTCAAGGATTGTTGCCGATTTTAGAGGTAGTTGTTAGGGTACTATTGATGCCCTAATCAGAGCTGCAGAACCACAACAATGCACCCGCATTCAAGTATAAATATAAGGATAATTTGATGATGAGAATGTTGTTAGAAGAATCAGTGTAAGCATGTACAGCATGGCAAGCATACCAAGTTGTGATGGGACAACAGTTGTGACAAAAAAGAAAAGTTACATGGTGCTGCAAACTCATTGGACAACACAATGATGGGACAGCAGCATGTTGGGACAGCAGAATGTTGGGACAATAGCATGTTAGGACAGCAGCATGTTAGGACAACACTATGATTAGGACAGTTATGACATTGTACAGCAGTGGCACAATAGGACAGCTATGACATTGTGCAGTAGTGGCACAATAGGACAGCAGCAACAGCAAGTACATGGTGGTTTTACATAGTGGTATGGTACATGGGACCACTATATTTAGTGCAGCGAGTTCATGGTGTTGCAATAGTATGGTACATGGGATGAAAACAACAACAAGGTGTAGCAAGCATAGTGCTACAAGCACATTGGGACAATAGTATGGTACTTGGTGTAGCAAGTACACAAAGTAGCAATGGTGCAGCAAATACATGGGTGACAGCATGGTGCAACAGTGGCACAAGGTACAACAGCGCTAAACATTGGCACAACAGTGCAGCATAAGGTCCAGCATTGTAATGATGGGTGCAGCATGGTGCAGCACGGTGAGGTGCAGCATGATGACAAGATGCAGCACGATGATAGGTGAAGGAGTCACCTTGGAGAATTAGTTGAAGTAGCATGTCTTCAACTATTCTCATCTTCTTAGAAATGATCTATGTACTATCTCTCTCTCTTTCTCTCTCTCTCTCTCTCTCTCTCTCTCTCTCTCTCTCTCTACTGAACTATTGAAGAACATATAAGAAGAATTGATCAAGGGTTTCTCCACATTGGGGTTTGTCCCTGGCTAGCACCACATCTTGTGTCCTCTTGTCTTCTACGATTTATGTTTATGTTCTATCTGCAACTTACATTAATGTTGATGTGATTGCTAATCTGGAAATGATATTAACCGTGAAAAATGAAATAAATTGCCCTATGCATAGAACATACCTAAAATTAACACAAGAGAAAATGAATAAGTTGGTATAGAAGCAAGGGTATAATTTGGCTTTCATATGAGCACATTACCACCAAATCCTGCAAATAAAAATTTATTATAATGGATTCCAAGGTAAGGGAAATTTGAACCAAAATAATTTTGAAAAGAAAAACTTTAAAGCCTCTTTATAGCATAAATATACATTTGCTCTAAATTTTTTGGTTTTCCCACAAATATTATGGGAGGAACGCGAATTGTTGTGCGCCCTCCCTACCATGATGGAAAATGGCGTGTTATGCTCCTTGTCTTGCATACAACACTTGTCCAACTCATCATGCCACCTGTCTAGTTTGGTGAGAGCATTAAATTCAGGCTTTAACACTACGTCTAGGGTTTCAATGGACTCGTTTTCTACCATGACATCACCGCCCTATGCATCCCTGTTCGGGCCCAGTGTGTGGGCACTAAGCACCCCCAATCACTATTCGCCTGGGCTCCAGTATTGGTTCACTTGTGCATGCATATTTTCGTTGCTCACCTGGCATTGTTGTTTGTATAGGTTCTTGGGTGGTTTAGGGTTGTGCATGTGGTTGTTTTACCTGGTTTGTAGGGGGTTTACCAGTGTGCTTGAGGTTGTTCATTTTGATTCATGGGGGGTTTACCAATACGTTTTTTGTTGTTTTGATTACAAGACCCGTTGTTTGCGATGGAGCCCGTCGAAGACTCAATTTAGTTCAATTGTGGACATGCAGGTTTCGAGGTCAATTCTGGTAAGTGGAATTTTATCCCATGTTTCATTCTGGTTTTGCTGTAAAAAAATTTGGGTTTGTGCTCCCGTGCTAATTTTTATGTGTTTGTGTTACAAGTAATCTTTCTGGTTGTTGCAGAAGCGGTAAGGCAAGGTTTGGGGCGACGTTTGGCCATGGTGGTGGCTTTTGCGGCTTTCCGATAGGATTCTAAATCCTACTAGCCAAACTCTGTGTTTTTCAACACTTTGAATTAGATGTTGGGAATTTTAGCTCTTGTTACATTGTGGGTTTAGGGTTTAGGGTAGGGTTTAGCAAGGTTTAGGGTAGGGTTTTCTGAGTTTTTTGAATTTGCATCAATTACTTTCACTGGTTCTGTGTTCATAGGTTTTTTGAGTTTCATTGGTCTGATACTTTATCCTACCAGCCAAAATTTGTGTTTTTTCAACACTTTGAACTCTTTGTTGGGAATTTTAGCTCTTGTTGCACGGTGGGTTTAGGGTTTAGGGTAGGGTTCAGCCAGGTTTAGGGTAGGGTTTTGTGAATATTATGAATTTGTATCAATTAATTTTATTGGTTCTGGTATCTTGTCATTTCTATTCAGCAGTTTCTCTGGAAATTCATGGGGTTTTGTAAAAATTGAAAGAGTTTTTGTAAATTTGCAAAAAATTGTTTACTATCTGCTTGTAAATTAGGGTTTTCGATAAATTTGTTTGTTATATGCTTTGTGAATTAGGGTTTTGCTATATGTTTGTTATCTATTATTTTTTGTTACAATGCCTAGAATATTGTAGTTTAATCCTACCAACCCACTATCTTTGTGTTTGATTTTAGTCCATTCTGGTTTCTCTGAAAATTCATGGGTTTTTGAAAAATTGAAAGGGTTTTTGTAAATTTATAAAAAAATGTTTGCTATCTGCTTGTAAATTAGGTTTTTTGATAATAAAAAAATTGTTATCTGCTTTGTAAATTAGGGTTTTTCTCTTTGCTTTCCCAAAATATAGTGGTTTAATCCTACCAACCCACTATCTTTGTGTTTGATTTTAGTCCATTTGGTGGTTTCTCTTAAAATTCATGGGGTTTTTGTAAAAATTGAAAGAGTTCTTATAAATTTGCAACAAACAAAAAAATGGTATATGCTTGTAAATAAGGGTTCTCGATAAATTTGTTAGTTATATGCTTTGTAAATTAGGTTTTTGCTATCTGTTATTTTTTCTTACAATGCTCATAATATGGTGATTTAATCCTACCAGTCCACTATCTTTGTGTTTGATTTTAGTCCATTTAGTGGTTTCTCTGAAAATTCATGGGGTTTTGTAAAAATTGATAAGGTTTTTATAAATTTGCAAAAAATTTGTTTATTATCTGCTTGTAAATTAGGGTTTTCGATAAATTTGTTTGTTATCTATTTTGTAAATTATGTTTTTTCTATATGCTTATTCCACAGTGGGCCACAAATTCTAATGATAGCTTGGATTTTCATTGTGTTTACTCCCTTTTATAAACCCTTTCTTAGCCAAATTTCCTTGTTCTTCCTTCAAAGCAACATCATAATTTTTTCTGCGCATAAATGGATCTTTGTTTTATTTTAAGTTTGTTAGACCAATTCCATTTCTATGATTTGTCGGATGCCTTTTTATGCATTCCAGCATGTCAACCTTGCGATATTTCCATATCGCAAATTTTTTTGGAGTCCACTTGTTCTCGTTTCATCGCACAGTTCACTGGGATGTTTTTGGTGTGTAGGAACTAGTGTACCAACTGAGTGGTCCATTTCCATTAATTTTAAATCTGTCTCCATCTTCTTTACACAGTGTCTGTATTTTTATCCACACTTTGCTTGGGGTATTCTACTTGGAGATGTAGCTCTCTCTTTTCTTTGACTGTAAAACATTTGGTGGAACAATCAAAGTGAAATCAATGAACATACTCTGGAAAATAAAAGTGAAATCAATGAGCAGACTCTGGAAAGTTTGTGTCAATCATTATATGAGTCTCAGTTAAAAATATAAACACCAAATTACAATGTTATTAGTTAATGGCATGATTTTTTTCTCAATTTGAGTTTTGTTGTTAGGAAACCTAATAATATTTAGTAAAGTGTATTTGCTCGATTCAAAAACCTCATAATGTTTTATAAGATGTAATTTTGAAAATGAATTTTTATATTAACCAAAATTCCAATCAATTTCTTTTTTGTATAAAACAGAAAGCGATTCAAAATATTTTTTCTCTCCATTCTCCTATTGCTTACTCAATATACATTTTTTTTCCTATCCCATTATTTTTAGAATTGCAGGGTATTCATTTCAATCTATAGTTAATAGATTTTCCCAAGAATTTTCATATGTTTGTCTTCAAAATGCCTTAGGCATCTTTACAATTTCTCAGCTTCCTTTATTCAGATCTGACTGAACTTGCTTAGCTTAATTGACATTGATGTTTGAAATTGATTGATATGTTGATATTCCACTTCGGAGATTGCCACAACTCTTGAAATTGTTGCCTTCAACTCACTATTTCGTCTTTAGTCTCCTATATGGTAGTGATTTGGCCTATAAGAATATCCATGATTGAAGTGAGGCTTCAGACAAGATGTTTGTATCTCATTTGTAGAGTATTCATTTCAATCTACAGATAATTGATTTTTTCAAGAATTTCCATATGTTTGTCTTCAAATTTCCTTAGGCATCTTTGCAATTTATCTACTTTGACCAAGTCTATTCAGAATTCAAAGTGTATCATAGTTGGGATAAAAGGTTCGACACTTTTGATTTTACTTTCCTGTCACAGTAAATGAGGATAGAAAGGTTTTGATACTTTTACTTTTATTTTTACGAATATATCACAGTGAATGACGTTTTACAATTTCTCTACTTTGAGTAATTCTATTCAAATTTCAACATATATCACTGTTGGGATAGAAAGGTTTGATACTTTTTCTTTTACTTTCCTATCACAGTAAATAGGGATAGAAAGGTTTTGGTACTTTTACTTACAGTAAATGAGGTTTGATATGAGGTGTGAGTTTTGGTACTTTTAACATTCATTGGTTTATGGAATTTTCATATTATAAAAAGTGACTTGTTCAAGATTTCATTATTCACTCGTTTGTCATTTAATTAACAACTCAAGTATAACTATGTTGTAAATTATTTGGTGTGTAGACGCATAACAGAAAATCCCATTGGAATAGATTATTAATATTCCTTCTAAAATGGATTTTGGTTACAAGGCCACAAACAGTATGAAATAAAACAACCATTGTTACAAGCCAAAATCTTTAGTTACAAGAAAAAGAGGCAATCCATCCAAAATCCACATCATAATGTGGTTACAACAAAAAACATATGACACCCCTATTCTTTATGGTCTTGAGAATCTTCAATGCTGAAACTTGTTGATTTTCCTGTTTGAGCCAAGTAGGTTGACCTATCTAATAATGGTTGATGAAGATGTGGAGGATTGTTTCCATATAATTGAGTCCAATTTTCTCCTTGCAACCATGGAGGAATTGAGTACCCATACCTCACACTCACGCTACTAACTCCTACATTAAGTGGAGGTGTCTAATAAGCATATATAGAATTGACACCTGCACTGGTAGGAATAAAGCGAGTGGGTAAACCCCCATTTTGATAGTGAGAGACTTGAATGTTTATGAGGTCTTGGAATAATGGTGTGTTGTCTGCAATATTTTCCAATGTGTTTGACATCATAGTGGTTTCATCAACTGCGCTTGCATTATTTTCAACCATATCGGTCATCCCTTATTCCTTTTCAAGCATTTGTTGAGTCTTTCTTGCTTCATTTCCCTGTCTTGCCATTTGTTTTTTATGGTCCTTCTCTTGCCTTACTTTCTCTCTTTCAAGCATTTCCTCTACTCGACGTTGTGCTGCAACAATCCTTGTTTCCTTCTTCTCCTTTGGCTAAATCCTTATTTCTCTATTTTGATTCCTGAATTTCAAATTCAACTAATAGGGTTATATAGTCTTTTGATGTGAGTAACTGTGAACTTGGCCCAAACAAAGACTACTTGGTGTTCCTTGTTATTTTTTCATTGACACTCTCTCTACTTGTAGCTTTAGGAACCGACCAAGTAACTTCCCCTTCCCTACCACCTGCATGTCATGTTTGACATTTTTCTTTCAATATCTGAGACCATTGGTTGAATTGTATTGTTCTCTTCATTTGATGCCTCATTATGTGCACTATCTTCTGCCATTGATCTATTGTCCACCAAAAAATGAACAATTGCATTGTTCACTTTTGTTGGTTGTGAAGACATGTTCATGTTTTGTTCATTGGTTCTTAAGGCGCTATGTTTGTTAAAATTAATCATGGCTTCTGCTAGCCATGATGGTGGGGTTACTTGGCTTGGCAATGTCAATTTGTCATTGTTGCTTCCTAGTGCAATATCAGTGATGTCATTTTCAACTACATTGTCATTGTGAGTTGCATGTTCAACAGTCATTAAGAATATCAACAACAAAAGTTCCATGTGCTTCAGTTGATATAAAAACCTCCATGTTATTGTCAATTGGTTCATGATTATACTATGTTTCACTTAGATTTTCATCATTATCACCATATAAGTGTCCTTGAGAGAGGGAAATCATATTATCAGTTGCAACCACATCATCGTGTTCATCTACTTCTTGCACTTCAACATCTACTTGGACATGCCCTTCTTCTTGATCATCCACATGAAACGCCTAGCTACAACCAGTGTCATGCATAAGAGCATCATAATTTAGTGGCCAGATTCTAGTCCTCCTAAATCTAGCCTTGATATTTGATGGTGTCAGAGC
Source organism: Pinus taeda (assembly GCA_000404065.3). Lineage (NCBI taxonomy): Eukaryota > Viridiplantae > Streptophyta > Pinopsida > Pinales > Pinaceae > Pinus > Pinus taeda. The sequence goes on along the minus strand of APFE031035132.1, from coordinate 97,060 downwards.
CCTTTTAAATGATTTACTTGCAACCTTTGTTATCTCAAACCTTTTTACCTCAACCTTGGATTCTTTGTCATCCATGAAGCACGCTCTGGCCTGAAATAGTTCTTGAAAGGGCCAAACACACTGACATCAAGGGGTTGCAATATGTGCGTGGTATGAGCATGCAATGTTAACAAGTCGATGCCTAAATTGTTTGCTTCCTCAATTGTTTGCACATCTATGTGGCGTCCAGGGCCATCTAATATCATAGGTGTTTGTGCTTAGGTGAGACACCACCTGGTATAGATGTAACAAAGGGATAGCCAATTTATAAAAAAAAAAAAAAAAAACAAACAAACAAACAAACTTTAGTCATCCATGCATGGGGATGTGCAACCATGCATGCACTTGGTTCATAGTTTTGTATATAGTTTTTCAATTGATTTTTACCTTTGAATAGATAAAATCTTGGGATTGAAGCACCAATCTCATTTACACAACATAGAATAGTTATCCACTCCCTTCTCTCAGGCAAAATCTTTGGCATGTTTCGGCTCCCTCTCTTGCCAATTATTTCCCGCATACCACAATTCCTCTATGCTTGTAAACATGTTTCGTCACAGTTCCATATATGGTATGCACCATAAGAATGCTTATCATATGCACTAGAAAGAGTGTCATAGAACTTACATACAATTGCAGGGTGAAAATTTAAAGTTGTCTTTGTCAAGGCCCTCAATTGTACGTAATACAAGGTCTAGATGCTTTTTTTTAACCCAAAACACTATGATTTACCAGGAAACCCAACGTTGAATGGGTTTGGTCTCCCCTAATAGATTTGAACAACTGTGGATTTGAGTTGTATCAAGTCTAGCCATGTCCCAATTGAGCCATCTCCTTGCACCACTCAACCACCTCGGCCTCCTCATCTTCAGTCATCGTTGTAAGAGGGCCTTTATGTTTTGTATGAGTGAGCCCATTTATCCAATAATGTATTGATGAAGGAGCAATACCATGCTTCTTTGCAAATGCACGCACTGAATATCCATTAAACTCTATATCGTCAATTGTAACTAACATGTCTTCTTTTGTCCAACCTCTCATAGCGTTGATCTTCTTAATTGAACTTGCCCCTTGGATTGTGGTTGATGGTGGCTCTGAGGTTGATGGGGGACATCAACTTCTACCGCATGGCCATCAACAACAACATTGTTGGGAGCATTGTTTGCATTCAAATGATATGGCATGTCCTCATCCGATGAAGGGCATCGCAGCTGAGCACCCATGGTCACTCACTTGTCACTTCTCCTTGTGCGAGAAATAAGTCAATAGTATTTTTGCTTTCCTACAGGAAATTAACAACATGTATGTTAGTAACAACTTAACAATTTTTCATACATATGCCTTCTTGACAGTGTCCTTGAAAAATCAAATCCACAGAAGGAATTTGTTGTATGTCTTCAAATATATCAATGATTTTTTTTGATAACTTTTTTCTACACTTAAAATACCAATATCAATGATTTTTTTTTATAACTTTTTTTTACACTTAAAATACCATGATTGTATTTGCACTTTGGAAATTATTGTCAGTGTGTTGAAGTTGACCTAGAATTTGTTGCATGTCTTCAATTATATCAATATATGTTTTCAATAAAATGTTTTATGTGTTATATTAAAATGATGTAGACGTTGGAAGAATTTCAACTAGAAAAAGTGACACCTAGTTCTTTTTCTAGTGAAGATGTTCATCTGATCTAGTTCTCTTTTATAAATTGTTGTTTGAACTAAATTGTTTAGCCTCATGTTTGTCAATATTGATAGTCCTATATATAATAATTTAAGCATGAAGTTGGTTGTAAGTTTTCCTTGCTAAAGGAATTTAGCAAAAGAAGCTCTGGGCTTGCCTTGGTAATGGTTAGTGATTCTCCTATTGTGGGAATGGTTCTGAGTTTGTCAATATTGTTATTCCTATAGATAACACTCTCCAGGCATGAAGAAAGCTCTGGGCTTTCCTTAATAAAGGTTTGATTGAGCTACTAATTTCCTTTAAAAATGTTGAGCCTCATACAGGTTGTCTTGGAAAAAAAAACCAATAAGGTGCTTATACAGGTTGTTTATACACACATATTATTCATGACGTTATTTGGAGTGCTTATGGTGGTGAGACTCGATCTGCATGGACTTGCTTTGGATCTATTTGTTTTCGCACTAGATATGGATCGGTGCCTTGGTCTCAGTCCGAGAACACCTAGGAAAATGTTCTCTGATATGCTTCCCTGATCGAGGGAAACATGTTAAGGCATATGAGGATATGAAGGATATATGTTGTTTGATTTTATTTCAAAAGATAATTTGTTTCAAAGGGCTATCCATTTTGATGAGATCCAACCTCAAATTGTCTCTCTCCTCCAAATGGTCATGTTGATGAAAATGGAGATAGTGATAACAATTTTGGTTGTGTAAAACATTAAGATGATTAAGAAGTTGAAAAATAACCTTCAACACCAACAAAAAATGAACAACCTGAAATCATGAACAACCTTTGAGGAGGGTATTTTGTAAGTAAAAAGGCCTCACATGTATGGCTATGACCCAACTGATTTTAACTATTTTTCCTCTATTCATCACCATATTCAGTGACCAACCACCACTTTCTCCCTTTTGAGTCATGCCATTTCACATTTTCTAGAATAGCTCTCTCATACATTAATGGAATCTTTCCATGAAAGAAGATTATTCTTCCTCGATAAAGAATTACACATGGATTTCAATCCTCTTCCGAATAGATGAAACTTGGTTCATTCTAAATGGGTCTACAAACCCACTAATGTAGCGAATGAGTTTATTGATAAACTTAAGGCATGTCTTGTGGCAAAGAGATTTTAACAAATTAATTAAACTGTACAAAAAACTAAAACAAATAACATGAATATACTATGAAATGCTCTATGATGGAGAAATGAAAACAAAACTATAATTAAACTAAGCAAACACCGAAATAACTATTCTGAATACACTATGAAATGTTTTGTGATGGTATGTCTCCAGAGCTGGGGAATAGTTTGAATGTTAAAAATGCAACTTCAACAAAGGTTGAACTTCTTTTATAGTTTTTTGCACTTGAATTTAATTAGTGGCAAGGATTGACATGGATTGCAATCTCTCAATTTTGAATGTGTGAACTAAATTGAGTTGGATGTGTTCCAATGGTTGGGAATTTGTTATGGTTGATCCAGGTGCTTTGATTTGTTTTAATGAGAAATTTAATGGCTTGGATGTCATTTATTGAATTTATTGGGTTGGGTGTAATTTATTGAACATGGTGAGCTGAATTGTTGAATAACACAACAATTATGGCTAACATGCATCAACTTTTATTATGTGCAAGTATGAATGTGCATTTGAGATACATAACTTTAGTTCAATTCAATGGAGGTTGAAGTGATGGGTACTTTGTACTTCTTGAATAGACCATTTTGGAAGAATTTATAGTTTTATTTGTTTTCTAGTTGAGACATGATGTTTTGTACTCTTGATATTTAAAAGACTATTTATGGACAATTGTGGGCCCAGGGAATATTTTGGGAAATTGTGGACATTTATTAAAAGATATTTGCACTTAATGTTATATATTTTTGTTTAAATATTGGTTGCACATCTTTCAATTTCTGGTGGCTTGGGGGGTATAACAACAACTGGTCCCTACACAACATTAGAGTCTCTCCCCTACTAGAATTAAAGCCAAAAATTCTTCATATTGAGGTACAAGTCTTGTTATTTTGAACTATACCTTAAAATCAATGTCAATTATAAGACCATCACCAGAATCTAGAACTGATAATAAAATGTCTATGTATTCACTCACCCCGTGGCAAGTATTCATAGATACCCTATCTTGTGTACTACAACGACATTTAATAATGCAATGTCAAGGGCGTAGGCAAGGTCAAGTCCTCATCAAATTACAGCATCGCTTATGTGGCCAAAGCTTAAATGTCGTGCATTCCAACCTAGATGTGGTCATGCCCAAATAACACTAATGAACAAACATTCATTCTCAACGTAGACATGTCTTTCATATTTTTAAATTTGTCTAGAGATAACTATTTACAACCATAATGTGAAATCTGTATGCTTAGGTTTTTCTTGACTTTTTTATTATTATAAAATATAATTATTATTTTATATATTACCATTTATAATGAAATTTATTATTCTAAACATAATAATTATTATTACAAATTTATATCTTTAAATAATCATTATCTCATATGCTAATTATTATTACTAATTTAAATCTTTAAATAATCATTATCTTATTTACTAATCATTATTACTAATCTATATCTTTATATAATCATTATCTTATTTACTTCTAATTGGTCACTACCAATCTATCATCCTCTTCCTGGTAATTACTAATTTATATCTTTAAATAATCATTATCTTATTTGTTAATTATTATTGCTGATCTTACTAATTTATATCTTTAAATAATCATTATCTTATTTGTTAATTATTATTGCTGATCGAAATAATCATTATCCTATTTGCTTCTGATTGGTCACTACTAATCTATCATCCTCTTCCTCGTGTCCCTCCACTAATTGGGCTAGCTACTCCTTGTGTCATTTAATTTGTTTCAAAAACACTACGAGGAGCTGGATTGTAAAAAGGCACACTTGACTAACACTACGAGGAGCTGGATTGTAAAAAGGCACACTTGACTAACAATACGAGGAGCTGGATTGTAAAAAGGCACACTTGACTAATTGGGGTAGCTACTCCTTATGTCATTTAAATTTGTTTCAAAAACACTACGAGGAGCTGGATTGTAAAAAGGCACACTTGACTAATTGGGGTAGCTACTCCTTATGTCATTTAAGTGCAAATATTTCAAAACTCTTAGGAGCTGGATTGTAAAAAGGCACACTTCCCTTTGACCAAGGTAGGTTATCTAAGGCACACTTACTAATTGGGTAGCTACTCCTCATGTCATTTAAGTGCAAATATTTCACACTTGACTACTAATTAGGGTAGCTACTCTTTATGTCATTTAAGTAAAATATTTCAAAAACACTCTTAGAAGCTTGATTGTAAAAAGGCACACTTCTCTCTGACCAAGGTAATTGGGATAGCTACTCCTTATGTCAAGTGAAGTGCAAATATTTCAAAAACACTCTTAGGAGCTGGATTGTAAAAAGGCACACTTCCCCTTGACAAAGCTAGGTTATCTAGTTTACTAAAACCACCTAAAACTTGCAGGTACATTGATTAACAAAACGTTTATATATATATATAACTTTCATACATTTCAAAGCATTTTAAGAAATATTAAATGGATTATCTATTTATTCTACAATTGGTCTGCAACTTCTACACCAATGTAGAACACATACCATAAAACAACACCAAATTGTTGACTCACGGAAACAAACATTCTAACGAGACTCCCCATTAAAAAACCGGTCAACAGAAGATCTTAGAGTTTCTAAACTTGTGTGACGTTGATTGTGGTGACAATTTCATAGGGAAATATATGGGTGTCTTTATGTCTCTTTTTCATTAGGCTTCTACAATGCTATATTTACCATAGCAAGTCCCGAATAGATTATCCCGAATACATAATCTATTCAAAGAGAATAGAGAGAGTGCATTAACCAGGAAAAAAAAAAGACACTTGCAGTCATGCCCAATATAATTTAAAAGGGCCAAGAATTAGAGCTTCTCACCCATGAAGGGATAACTTCTCTTTAGAATTCATTTATTGCAAGGGGTTACAACTGAACTTGTGATATTGTGTCTTGAGAACGTTATATCTGAATTTAAACAAACACGTACCACACTGAAATTTCTAAATTACACATTTTAATGCAATTGTTGTTAAAAACAATTCCGACCGCTTGTCTAAAATAACCGTCTCCACAATTAAAAGGAAACTACTTACTAAGATGAAGAACAGTTGAAAGGAAAAAAACTTAAACAAATGTTTCTAGAAGGCTGGTTTCAATATGCTCTGTTTGGATACCAATTATTTCAGATCATATTGTGAGAAGAACACTTGATAAGGCATGCAGATTACAGTCATCAGAAAATAGCCACGGATGATTCCAATTACAAAGACTTTTTCAGACATTTTCAGCTGTGAAAAATACCAGCATCAATCAATAATCCTCGAGTGTGAAGGGTCCATCAATAATCCTCGAGTGTGAAGGGACCCTACATGAATCCCTAGCTAAGCTTCAAGGGTTGTTCGCGTATCGGACTCTGGCTCTGATCCATGAACCCTCAGTCGGTAAATACATGTATGAGTGGAGCTGCCGTGATTAGACAGAACATCTAGCTTTACCATGTTGATGAGTTTTCTTTTCGACTGATCTGGTAAATCAAATGTTTGAACACTGCTTTTCTCAAGATCATAACTGAACTCTCCTAGCAGATCCATTTTCTCAGCTTCTGCAACAGAATTGTCCTCATCTTGCCTGAGCCACCCAAATATACGAAAATCCTTTGGAGCACTTGATCTGTCATAAGCAACACTCTGCAAAAACCAAAATTGATCAGCAAAATAAATGTTTACGATAAAAAAATGCATAAACATTACCAAATTTAATACCCAAAAAAAATTGGAAGGCTTATGGAAAATGCTTCCCAGTTAAAGCCACCAATGCCAAGTGGACAAAACATGCCAGTTGCCATCAGCAACGGGCTGTAATACAAACACTAATCCCCAAACCTGAATATAACCACATCTACTGAGTTATCAGCCATATTAATACTCATGGCTCCATATTGTAAAATACCATTAGTCCACGTCAGGTTACATAGTATCAACTGAATTAATAGTTAAATGTGTGACAAGAAGTCTGCTCTCAGCTGGGCTATAAAATAAATCCATCCCATGTACTGTGCTAAAATATTTGTCTCTTTTATAAATGTATAAGCATGAACTTTAATATTAAATACCTTATTGAATATCAAATACACAGTGTAACACATCACAAAAGCAAGAATGGGGTGACATTGTCAATTTGCTTCTTTAAGAATTTCTATACAAGGATTGTGATGTTGAGTATGCTCGCAAAGGCATTATTTCTGATAATGCTACTGTTTTGAGCACCTTGTAGACATTCTTTTAAGTGCATCATCATCTTGACACCAAGCAAAAGTTTACCACTGCATTTGTCCATAGAAACTATTAAACCCATCTTGACATAACTTTCGTTAATGACTTCAAAGTTCACCTTTCTATCCATTTGCTCTCTATGGTCAGTTTGCACAAACTTCAGAGTCATGACAAAATGATGTGAATATGAGAAAGGATCTCAAAATCTATAACAATTAAAAAACTCTACCATTAAGTTTGTCTGTGCACTGAATATTCATTTTGTGTTGAAAGCATACTTAAAAGCATGTCCGAGGAAGAGTGAATTGCTAGAAGTGTCAATATTACATTCTAAAGATTTCGAGTATGTTGTTGCAAAGGTGTCATAATTACAGTGTGACACATAAGATACACATACCCAACTGTCGGGGACATGTTTTAGATGGACTTTTACTGAAATGTAAAAAAAGAAAGCACCAGGAAAGCCAAGTATCTAAGGCCTCATGTGCCCGGCATTTGGGTATGCATAGAGGATTCCTACTGACCTCAAGGGATGCACAGAAGTACCCACCCTGTTACGAGATCTGTGGGGCTGGGAATCTGGATCCACGGATATCTAGATCAGATATGTATCCACGGATATCTAGATCAGATATGGATTAAAATCTAGATCTGCTCCATTGCTCACTTGCTCTAGTAAGTGTGAATTTTGAAACACCAGCACCATGTAATCAAACTTTAGATTATTAAATTCCTATTATTTGGCACCCCATGATTTATGTGATTAAACTTGTGAATCCAATTGATGTTAGAAATGAATGATTTTTAAATAGTTGGCCCCCAATAGTTTGGGTTGTAAAGGATTGATCACTAAATAGTCTGGATCACCTTAGTTTATGATTATAATTTTTATAATAGCTAATGTTATATTTTACATTAATCATTAACTATTTAATAGTCATAAATATTAAGAATGTTTATAATTTAATTATATAAAATATTAATTCTAAATACTCATAAATAATTCGTTATTTATGAGTTTATTAATCTAATATATTAATTATTTCATATAAATATTACATATTAAAACACTTATCCAAAAACATATCCATATCTAGATCCGAATCCTGGTAACTTAGCTTTTTGGGGATAAATTTATAGAACAAAAAAAAACCTAAAAGATTAATTCCTGTTCTTGCACACTTTTCTACATGGTACCATCAACCGTCCTCCACTCAATGAAATCCTAAATAAGCAAACAAGGAAATCAAAAGGACCATTTACCAGCACTAAACCATCATTTTGATGTTGCTGGGAAGTCATTTGGTGCTCGGAAGTGGGGTTTGGTCACTGAAAACAAATAAGAATGGTGGATTTGCAAGACATTTTTATTGAAATTAACATTGAATAATCATCCGTACTTACCATCATCATTATTGTATGTATGACATAAGTTTGAAAGTTTATATTAATATATTTGGGCTAAGGGTCCCCTACTTCCTACCTCAGATGTATCCCACCATCACTAGAAATTTTGAGGAGATTCTCAAACATACTGGTTATAGGGTTACCAGAAACTCGGTGGAACATAGTATATTTATCCCAAAACCACCGTCATGAGTTAACGCAGGCCCAAAGCAGACAAGACCTAATTGCAATAACATGGAACTAACACAAGATACGCAAGATGTTAAAAAAAATTAAATGCACATCCAAAGCATACAAGACACAATTGCAATAACATGGAAGTAACGTGCACTGAAATGTTCACAAATTTTCATTCCAAACAGAAGGATCACCAGAATCTGATCCACCAAGCAAAAGTGGAAAATATTAATATTGTATAGGTGGGTAAATAAGCACTACAATCACCAACAATCATGACTAAATGGTGCTTCTAGAATATCAGAGAAATAAGTCACCAATCACTCTTCCATTGCAAATACGGTTGAAATGCTACATAGTATATCCAGATAGAATTGCAACTCGACCATCCCACATACATATATATATATAAACAAAAACATAAACTATCATAGTTGAAAAGCTTCAAATAACACCCCCTACAATGTAATACCTTGCTCTAATGCCAAGAATCAAATCATACTGAAAAGTTTAATTCAGTGCAATGATTCAAAGATTTGAAAAAAGAAAAGCATGCCCAAAGCATAATGGTAATAACTGATCAAAGGAAATCTTGAATAAAATTAAAGCAGGCATAACATGCCATGCAACGTAACTGCAGGTCGTATTCAAAATATTGTGGCAGTCGCTGATAAATGGGGACTCATTCTAGTTCATGTACACTACTACAAACGGAACTATATTATGCTTATGGGGCATAATATTTCAATCTGAGAAAAAGAATTAGAATTTGAAAACCAATATAGGTCCACAAACAAACATTGAACTAGAGAGACAACTGTGGCTTAAAAGCTGCTATTGGACAAACACAGAGAACAGTACAAATGTAATAGACATAAAACAGAGCATAGGAAGAGTATACCTTGGCAACATGTTCTAAGGTAACAGCTTCTGGTAAAATTGAAGTCCTTAGAGCGATATCAACAAACACGGAGCTCCCTTGCAAAGGCAAACACTGACCAGGCTCCCCAAAACTAGGTTTTAGCATTTTATCTGCATCGCGATGAAGACCATCAAAATTCATCTTCCACTTATCCAGAGCTCCTCTGCCCCAACTCCATCCATTGCCAACATGATACCCTTCAGAGTGTCCAACAACCTTGCCACCTCCTGCTCCAAGTGCATAATCAACTCTCCCTAAGCCATCTGCAGAATGCTTATCTATCTCCGCCTCAACAAGCTGCTTCGCGACAGCTCGAACATCATCCAAACTCAGAACCTGCCCATCTCCTTCTGCAGCATGCATGTTTACCACAGAAGTCACTAGTTCCAACACCTCCTTCCTCGACAGAACCCCTGACTCAGTCAACTTCAAGAGCGAATCCTCAATCTCCCCAGTCTTGGCTTGCAAACTGCGAAGCTCCACCAAAAATGTAGCCGCCTGCTCTCCTATCCTCTCCTCCAATTCCTTCCTAAGAACCTCCACCTGCTTTGCGATCTTTGTATCAACCAACTCCAACTGGGCCTGCATCATTTTGGTGGTCTTCTTTAAAAATTCTTGAAGCTCCAGAAAGCGGCTTTCAGAAGCTAACACGTCTAGGGGCACTGCAACCTCGGAATTTGAACCCGAATTTGTATACAAACCCCAGTGCCACGCAGTACTGCCCAAACCAGCCACCAGGATAAACACCATGAAGGCCTTGGTAAAAACACTGGCCACCAACTGCCACTTGGACCTGCTTGCATTGGGCTTGTTAGGTCTATTAGGGCTTTTAGGGATTTTACGGTTTTCAGGGCTTTTAGCACGAGGGGATTTGAGGTTCATCTTCACTGGATTGGGAGCAATTCTTCCATTAGGTATCGATTCCAGCACAGTCTCCCCGCGGATGGTGTGGCTCAGATCCCTCCCATAATTGTAATCCGGGGTTTGGGACATGGTTGCATCTTCCTCTGCAAGTGCTTCGCGGTTTGCGTTTCTTGTTGCAATTGCGGAGGTGCGTTTTCTGGCAGTTTGACGAACTGATGGGGCTCCAGAGGGGGTAGTCGTGTTTATTGAAGTGTTCGCGGTTACGGCCACAGCAGAAGACATTATGTAAGATGCACGGGGGTTTGGATGTTCAGAGTGCAGATGTTTCGTATGACCTTGAACACCCGAGGGATTTGAGCTCTAGACCATTATTTGATTCAAAGAAGAAAAATGCAGTCACTGTAAAACAATTTCCGCACCTGTAAATGATCCCTCACCCCTCCTCATTTGCTTGCGCTTCAGTTGGGCTGTATTTCGCAGTGAAATGCGATGAATCGAATTTGTATTTTTCTGGACAAATCTTGCTCCTGTAACTACCACGGACTTCATGGTTTGGTGTATGAGTATTATTGTTATATATAAATTTTATGGAGGCCTGGCTATCTCGTGGAAATAATAATGATATGTAGTTAGACTCCCCCGACTTCAATAATCTCTCGGAGAAAAGCCCCCTGCTCGGTCCTCCGAGGGAGGGGTGGGCTTCGATGACGTTATCTTGGGTCCCCCTCCATTGGTGTGATGATGTCCTTGTTATCTTAAACTTTTGGAAATCAATTTTTAGAAATTTCTTGAGTGGAGCCCTCCTCCACGCACGCTTGTTGTGGTAAACTTAATTTTGATTTTTTATTTCTTAAACTTCATCTTGGCCCTACATTTTAGCTTTGTAATGCACAAATATCTTATTGAAAAGACTAAAGTGTTTGTTTTTGTATGGGATGAACCGTAATAGATGGTTCGAAATGTTGACTCCAAAATAACAATGTGATTATTGCGAAATTTATTTTGATAAAAGTAAAGATGATTTTTGTAAGGATTTAAATCTCTCAATTGACAAGTTTATCAAGGTGGTTTTCGAAAAGAATAATGAAACAACCAATTTTTGATACAATAATAAACATAAAATTGCTAGGAAGGTTATTATGGATGCTTTTAATGAGTTCTCCAAACTTGATAAGATAAATATGTACAAAGTCATAATTAAAAGCCGGAAAAGGTATTGTATAAATAGAAAGCAAGAGAAGTGTTTACACCTATATAAACTTGACCCTAGGAAGTTATGGAGACAAAAACTAAACCATAAGCCTAAAGAAAATAATATGATTCCTTTGCCAGACTAGAATTCCTAGCTTAAAAATCTGTATGGAACATCTAGTGCCATGGACACCATTCCAATGATTCCTCTATGGTATGAAGTTTTCTTTCTATGGAAAATATAGAGATTGAGGATAAGTGGCTCACAAATGGAAAAGCTAAGGATATCAAAGGCTACCAAGCTAAAACCTTAAAAATTGGAGAGCATATCCTCATCCCTCACCCACACAAGCTCTTTAATTTAGTGATCTAGCATGGCTTCCCTAAATCTTGTAATCAAAGCTTCATTGTACATATTTTTAAAAGTAGAGATAAAAGTAATTCCTCTAATTATAGAACCATGATGATCAATCACATTTTATCCAAGCTATATGGAATTATTTTGGAAAAAAAGACTAGCATGCAATTAGAAAGCCATGGAAAAAGAGCTAAAGATTGTGCTAGATTAAGGAGCTTTGATTCAACTATGGACCACCTTGCTACTATTAGGATCATTAAGTAATACTCCCTCCCACCCCTTTGTACTTCCTCGAGGTGTGGAAGGTGTTACTTTTAATTAACCCAACCTCCATGGCCTCATTATTAAGATGGGTTGCAAAAATCCTTCTTTTACAACTTCGTCAAAGCTTAAAATAAACACCATCATTGCATTTAACTCGTCAAGAGCTTTCCAAAGATATAAATTTCACCCCAATCTGACTCCTCGATTGAAAGTTATGCCCTTTTAAAGTTTGACCAATTAACTCTTGCCACATCAACAAGACACTACCAAATGGCACCCTCGTGGCTCTGCCACATCACCCCAATTAGTGACAAGTCACCTGAAACACCTACATGGCATCCACCCAATCAAGATTGTGCGTTCATGGCAGTACCACCTCATCTAAATATGTGGGTCCCATAGGGTCCAGCCCCTTCGTGTCTTGCAATGATTGCCTTTGTATATTGCTTTAGGGGTTATCTGGGCAGGCATGTAATTTACACTTTGGCATACCTCTCAGACCCTCATATCTTTAGATGTCACCCTACTACAAATGAATCTGGTCCCACACAAGTAATCAACCAAGTGGACCCACTCCAAATACAAGTCTACATCCTATGGAATTTGGCTCCACTCCAATCTAACTTGCGTGAATAATTTTTTCAGGCCAAGCCCCGCCCCAGATACATTCATGGAGATGTAAATTTGGCTTGCCACATATCCAGCCCATAATTAATTTTCGTTATGTGCGACCTCCTAGATCACCCAAATCCCGAATTCACTTACTAAACAACATAACATTTGGCTCTTCCTAAGCAAGGCCCTTACTGCATATTACCTCCTTCTCATTCCTCTACAATATATTTGGATTATTTAAAATCCGGTCCATTCACAAAAACGCAACAGTGTAAACCAACTGGATGCCCAGATTCCTAGATAAATCCACTAGGCCTAAAGTGCATTCAAACCAAATGCATGGGACTGCCAATGACTTACTTAGCCTTGAATATAAGTTTGATCCTCTGCAATACTCAGACTTAGAAATTCAAAGAACTTCCAAGGACTTTTCCAAGGTCCTCCTTGAAGCAAGGCATTGCTCAAAACACCCAATTCCATAGGAATGAAACCCTTATTCAAACACTAACATTCTAGATGTTATACACATCCATAATACAATCAATGAACCTATCAACATGCCTACTATCAAGCATTGAAACAAGCTAAGCAATAGCTAACACTACTTGGTAAATTCAAATATAGTAGCATCATATAATACCACATAATGGATCTCGTACAACACTAGCAGGTCCATTGATATATCATATATTGCATCGTTGTTAGTCCTTTACTAGAAAAAACAAATGATAGTCTTAAACAGTTAAAAATCCTTGATATCCATAGCATACCAAACAATGGAATTCACACACCATAATAGTTTAGTTGAGCACATAAGAACTCATGCATGACCATGTAAATAACTTTCCTACTCAAGAAAGTATCAACAACCACAGGGATCTACAAGTCCCTCACAACCATGTGAGCATTCACATAAACATCTCATTGTAGAAAAAGATAAATAACTCATTCATCCATTAACAATGTTGATACTTACATTGTCATAACACATAATAATTTCATGCATAGTGCAACACATATGTAAGCATATACACTTGATCCGGATCTTGGGGGGAGGCCCCCAAGATCTAAAAGATTGAAATGGATCTTGGGGGAAAGGCCCCCAAGATCTGAAAATTTGAATAGCTAGAAGAAAAAGAGGAGAATGTCCAATAAATAAAACCACAAAGAAACTTTTTATCAAAACAGAGAATAACTGTAAAAGCTACATTCTGGTGGACAATCTGTCCTTTTACAAAATGTGACATGTTAGTTATAGTCTTTCTCGGTTACAATACCACGGGTAAAATCCATGGGAGAATGAATACCATGGGTGGATGTCACAATACCATGGGTGGAAGTCACTTACAATACCATGGGTGGATGCCACTTACAATTCCATGGGTAAATTCCACGGGTGGATAAATAACATGGGTGGATGAATACCATGGGTTGATGTCATTTTCCATTCAGGTCATTCCTCCCTCCTTAAGAAGCAATGGTCCCCATTGCGTGAAGTTCTCTCTATGAAGTCTTTGTTGGATATGAAGAGCCATTGAACAGAAGGGTTTTATGTGGTTAACCCATAACCATGATGAACGAAGATCCGATGATAGAGATACCCTGTAATGCTTGTGACCAACTGTGATACTGACAATGTGTAGCCTAACAAATGGACTTCGATGAAGTGTGGATTTGTGGATGACCCATAACCATGACAAACAAAAATCCGAGGATAGAGATACCCTATAATGTGTGTGACCAACTGTGATACTAACAGCGTGCGGCCTAGCAAATGGACTTCGATGACAAAGATTTTGTGAGGTTGACCCATAATCGTGATGTTGGTTGTTGATGAAGTAGCAGGTACCTACATAAGCTCGAGTGGGAGGGAACGTCTCCAAAGAACCCAAGCCGAATGCTACTATGCTGAAATTGATGAATGTGAAGCAGGTGCCTATTAAAGCGGGGTGGGAGGGCACGTCTCTAAAGGGAATCTGCTCTGAATGCTGCTCCAAAATTAAAATGGACATAACTCGGTTAATATAACTTAGAATATTTATTATAACCTGTTTTTGGAAATAGAAGGACCATTTTGTATCTTTGCATGTATTGGAAATCCTTCTCTGGACACTCTGGAATCTCAGATTCGCGCTGCAACTGTTTTATCGTATAAAAAAAAAAAAAAAGTGAGATTTTAAATCAGCGATATCTCCCACATCCAAACTCCAATTCGACCCTTTTCTTTTTTAGAAATTGGGTGATTTTTCAAGAGGAGCTCATATATGCAATTATTGTTCTAAAATTATGCTCAAAAACTTCAAAAAATGATAGGAGAGTTGTCATCCACAAATTGTCGTAAAAAACAAATTCTACAACATAGTTGATTTTAAATCAGCGATATCTCCCTCATCCGGACTCTGATTCGACCGATTTTTTTATTTATTGTTATTTGGGTATTTTTTCGCAAAGAATCCAGATATGTTTTTTGTTTTGGTCAATTTTACACCAAAATTTTCAAATCGGATCTACAAACTCTCCGCCCAAAAAAAATTCCTGCAAAAAAATGAAAAAGAAAAATTCTTCTCGCTTTGCCCAAGAAAGATCTTTGTGGAGGTCGTAGCACGTGCATGAATATTGTTGAATATTTGTGTAAAATTTTGAAACTGAAATATGCATCAAACCCTCATTCTGATGGAGTCATAACCTGGCTCTGAAACCACTGATCCGGATCTTGGGGGAGGCCCCCAAGATCTAAAAGATTGAAATGGATCTTGGCGGGGGAGGCCCCCAAGATCTGAAAAAATGAATTTCCAGAAGAAAAAAGAGGACAATGCCCAATAAACAAAAACACAAAGAAACTTTTTATTAAAATGGAGAATAACTATAAAAGCTACATTGTGGTGGACAATCTGTCCTTTTACAAATGCGACTTGTTACTGATAGTCTTTTTTGGTTACAATACCACAGGTAAATTACATGGGTGAATAAATACCATGGGTGGATGTCACAATACCATGGGAAAATACCATGGGTGGATGTCACAATACAATGGGTGAATGAATACCATGGGTAGATGCCACTTACAATACCATGGGTGGATGCCACTTACAATACCATGAGTAAATTCCATGGGGGGATGAATACCATGGGTTGATGTCATTTTTCATTCGGATCAGCACTTATTTATATAACTTGAATGAATGGTAACTAATGGAGGAATTTCTACTCTCCACCCAACCATAGGCCAGCTACACTACAATATTTCTTATAGTTGACCACCCATCATCCAGATTTAGAGTTTGAGGAGTTAAGTGTTCAAGGGAATTCACACCAATACAAGTCAACCATATCACACAAGAATTCAAGGCACACAATGTCTCCACATGCTAACCAAGATTCTAAAGCACATAGTGTTTCTGCCATCTAAAAATTGTAGGTATCTAGAGCCCCAAGTGTCTCCACCTATTGGACACCACGGGAATCTAGAGCATATTGTGTCACCACGTGATAGGCACCATGGGAAATCCATAACACAGAGTGTCTCCACTTGTTAAGCACCACAGGATATGTAGAGCACTCAAAATCTCCACCTGCTCTCTTTTTTCTTCTCTTTGTTCTTGCTATTGCACATAAATTACACTCTCTTTCATTCTCTTATGTGAGTTCTCTCATGTTTTTCCGTTTGTGCATATGTGTGCATCATTTGTCTGTACGTTTGTGCATACATTCTACATACTCCCTTTTGTTCGTCTCCTTTGTTAGAAAATTATATATTACAGAGCAATGGAACAAATAAAATATTGCAGAAATATAAACACAGAAAACGCAAAAAACAAGAGAGACACAGATATACGTGGTTCACCCAGTTTGGGCTATGTCCACGGAGAAACAACCAATCCTTCCTTTTATATTATCTTGCAAACAGAAGAGATACAACCTATAGTAGATCCACTGTAACACCCTCTTCGCTCTCAATCTCCTCTCTCTTTCTCACTCAGAATACAAATCTACACAGACATAATACAATTCCCTCATATATAGCGAGGGGTTGCCTTCTAGGGAAAAAAACCCTAAATTAAACATAACTTCTACCATCAGATCTCTACCAAATGAACAACCTAGATTGACTAGAAATTACTATACTTTTACAAGGCAATTTTATATATATTCTTAGCTTCAGGGGCGCTGCCCCC